>JAOYSI010004862.1:13034-26915 GCA_025775065.1 Hiodon alosoides
ACACACACACACACACACACACACACACACACACACACAGCGCATCAGCAAACACACGGAAACGACAGGATATGCATCTGTACAGGGTTGTGCACAAAGATTTCTAATGAAGACACACCTTCTACTGTGTTTATGTGTGGTTTTGTGTGTGTGTGAGTGTGTGAGAGAGAGGGTATTCAAACGTGTGTGTGTAAGAGGGAGTGTGTCTGTGCCTTTGCTAGTACTTACCTGTGAGGAGGAAGCAAAGACAAAACGTAAAGCTTTCCAAATACCAAGATGGTTAAACCTTGGACATTTTGAGCCCATCCTCCAGTTCAAACATACTAATACCTCTTTCTTTACATTGTTCCTTTTTAACTTTATTATTGGTGAGGATGAAATGAGCAATGGAGGAGTAATAAATTGGCAGTCGACAATTCCCCTGACAGAGAGAATGAATTGAAAAGAGTTTCAGGAAATATTGTATTGTAGAACTTATGTTTCACTTAAAATCATATGCCTTGAGGACTTGTGATTTTATGTTTATATTTATACATTCCATCAATTTTCCAATAGTTATTTCAGTAGTCCATTTTTGAATCACACCTTCTCTTTGTAGCAATAACCTTTTAACCCTGAGCTATGCCTCTGATAAAATAAACTCCACCCTGTTCTAAAGCCCCACCTCAAAATAATGTATTAAAGTAAGTGGGACCTATATAGTCTAGTCTAAAGAAGTTGATTATTGACTAACAAGATCTTTGCACTTTACATTGAAAGTTTTGTCGGCATCGCTGAATGTAAATAGTACCTCTGGAAGTAGGTGGTTACGGATATTCCCTAATGGGTATGCCATTGCTTGTTTTGTTCTGGATTCCAATAACTTTGGATGCACTTACAACAGTGACGAAATCGCATCAAACCAAGTCTTTGGAAAGGCCAGCAGAAAATAATTAAACAATTAAAGTGAAATGGATTGGTTTTTCTCAGAGCTTTAATTTTAGGGTTAATTTTAATTCAAAGCAAATTTGGGATGTTGCTTTCGAAACCGCACCCCTTTTGCCACGCCATAACATAGAGTCACCACTGTGAGCTCACTTTCGTCTCCAGTGCGTTTCACACCTGGGCAGGATGTCTGCTGATTAGTTTTAAAATGTGTCAGCACATCTGATCCACGATCAGGGAATATTTGGCTCTGTGCACGCCTAGGTCCGTCCAGTTCAAATCAACTAAATGTTATCATTATGGGGACATAATCACAGCAGTGAGGCATTGTGGTGCATCTCTGTTCAACAAATCATGTAAGGTATTCATCCTGGAGGCCGTCTTAACGGCATCTGCCCGCCATGTTCCCTTCAATTAATTCCCTTCAATTTCTTATGTGATAGAAACTCAGAAAAATAATGCTTTGAGCAACATTTCTTCAAAAAGATATATTTTAAGAAAATTTGTATGTGCCATGCTTATAACATCCATTTTCCTCAGACTCAAGAAGAACTCAAAGAAAATCAAAATCAAAATTTCTTATACAAAATGAACAAAGAAAACCAGCACAGGAACACAAAAATTTTGGAAATATCCAGTAAGAATGGGTCAAAATATATACATTTTTGGCAAATAATTACAAATACTTGTCTTATCTGAATTGTATTGTCTGAAATGGAGTAACAGGAATCTAGGGTTCCACGGGTGCCTAATGTTTTTCTGCTGTTAGGTTTAACCGTTTTACCATATCTTCCAGTTCATCTGAGAATTTACCACAGGTAAAAATTTGCAGCAGGTTGGGATTTGAACCTGCAATCAACTAGTTTCCCTTCGGCATAGTTTTTAGTTTAGCTCTCGCCATCACTGTTCTCAACGGGCCTTTCAGTACAATTAATTACATCACTTGCGTGACGTGTGAATTCGGAAGCTCTGATCGGGCTTACCCCCCAACTCCCATGGCTGCTTCACTGCAGGAGAGGCTGCTGGGAGAGGGCGCTGACCTTCTCCTCTTTGTCCTTGCTTTTCCAGCAAAGAGTCGAGTTCACCTGCGCTGACCCGAGATTAACTTCTTCCGGATTTGAGCACGAAGCTACCAGGCTGCCTTTTATCAACACAACTAGAACGCAAGTTTCTCCCCAGGGAAAAACACTGCCTGGGCCAGGAAGTGAAAATAACCGAGAGCGAGATCAATCTTGCTGTGAAGCACAAGTTTAACGTTAATTGCCCTCCGGCCCAACATCCCATCATTTTTTTTGGGTGCAGGCTTTAGCTGAAGCTCCGTCCTCTAGCCTCAGTGGCTGGGCCTGTCCTGCAGGAAGGGCTTTCAGTGGACGACGCGGCGACTCCTGTGACTTTAAGACCCAAGAGGAATGTGCGGCCTGGCGCGATCACCCCAACCCCATCCTCCCCCCCGCCCTCACAGGGACTCGGCCAGCAGAGCCCTACCCCCGCCTCCCAGCCCCAGGTGAAGCAGATCCGCCAGCATGGGCCCCAACCGGCCACATTCCAGTCCGCTCCTTCTCACAGTGTCTAATTGTTACCTGCCAAACTGGTCCCCAGAAGCTGCCAGGCCCAGGCACGCACCTTTTTACATGAAATACCTGGCAGGTGATGCACCTTTCACCTTTCCCACGATTGACGCAATAAAAAAAAAAGAAAAGCTGTTTGCGTGTGTGTTTCATAAATATACCGTTACTGTTTTATCTTTGTTTTCTGTCATGGAATTAAAACTCAGGATCCAGGTGCTGCAGGGTGCATTTCTGACTATGACGTCCAGACTTTATTTATCTGAATTGAGTCTGATGTGTGGTATGAATAAAGGCTCTGTATGGCTTTGCGGTCAGATTGCGAGAGAACGATCAGGAAATGTCATGGATATTCATTCACGTCAGTGCCTTTGACAAAAAGCAATGCACTTGTGAGAGGGCAATACAAAAACAATCTAACAAAGGAGTGACAGGAGGCCCGTCAGACCCCTGCCCTGGAGAGAAAAGATCCTTTCCATGTTTCCCTGACTGACTGACTGACTGACTATCTGAATTGTAGGAAGGGACAATGTCTAGGAAACATGGCTGCCACTTCCTGTTCTTTTTTTACGGTCACATTAACACACACACACACACACACACACACACACACACAATGTGCCCTGCTGGGTGAAGTGGAGCTTTGTAAGGGAGTGTCTTTCCCAACACTGTCGGTTCCTTGAAGTAGCTGAAATCCATTATACTAAGCAGGTTCAAAATAATTGCAAAACGACCCCACCTGTATTTATTGAAAAAAAAAATACACTTGTAAAGAGGCCTGAAAAGCTCTGGTGCTCACACTAAAACAAAGAGAACAGAAAACAAGCAACTGAAATATATAAAGATGCAAGCATGATATGCAAACATTGCTCATGTCTTCAAAGTTCCAGGAAAGTTATATTTTATTCAATGAAATCTCATTAAACCCGAGGGTTAACTTTTGTGGTTTTCACACACACGCTGTAAACTACAATTAGTACGAGAAGGTGCTGAGATACATTTCCGGCAAGATGTTTTAATTTTTATTATTTTTTAATTCCCTGTCAAACCACTTAAATGTTCTACTTTTACTGAATTTAATCCTGAAATACTTGATGAAATGTTCTCGAAGACTACATATTATCACAAATATCATTTTAGCTGTTTGTCATTACCAAGGTTAAGCATGGACAATTCCCTTCCAGCAAAAACTGAACTGACCACAACACATCCTTACAACTGTACAAATCTTAGTATCTCATATAATTTTAGTAACATCATAATGAAAATTTCTGTCAAATTATACAACATTACAATTCTCAGGTCTTAAACTTTCAAAAGCCGATGGGAGCCTTTGAAGGAACTCTTTCCTGTCGGTTGTGTGTGGAAGTGTGGAAGTATGGGGGTCATATGTGACTAAGCAATCCGTGGCTGTTATAACTGAGCCAGACTTGAGAGATGTTATCAGGCACCTAGTCTGCATGGGAGAGTTGTGTGTGTTTTCCCAATGTGTTTAATTGCCTGTGCTTCCGACCCTGAAAGCAGTGACCCATTGCAGGTGGACGGGGAACTCCCTTATAGCTAAACTGGATGTATGCTTTCACAAAGATCAATTTTCTGCTCCACAGTGTAAACTTGAACTCATAATGGCTGAAATGATCATGGTACATGATTCATACTTTGTGAAATAAGTGAAATAAGCAATTTTAGGCGGTACCGACATATATTTTTATACAGGGAATTATAGCCTTCCAGTTCCATCTTAACGGGTTTACTTCATCTCCATCTATCGCAGGCTCTTCCAAAAGACCACCTGGTGTGTTTCTGTGTTTCTTTAAAAAATCTTGTGCATTTAGACAAGATCCCTAATGTCCGTCATTCCAAAAGATCTGCTTTGCATCTATCCATGTACAACTGGTGTTTTTACAACTGACAACTGACATGGTTGCTGGATTTATATTTAAATCTATCAAACTTAATTCGTTATAGCGCATTTTTACGAATAGTATGTCACAACAACATATTGTATTTTACGGAGGGAATAATTTTCAACATATTTTTTCCGTGCTTAACCGATAAATTGCGGTTATGTAAATAATTACATAAGTGTACGTATTTTCCAACTGAAGAAATTCCATTCGTCAAGCATTTTGACAGAATAGGGTTTTATGTGTAATTTTTTTAAAGTTAAGATCGATCTCTGTCATGAATGTTTGGAGAAGGGCTTTACCTGGCCTGCAAGTTGTCACCATAAGCAAGGCGGGTCTTACCTGTTCTACAGCAACCTATTACAGATGTAAATTCAAGACGCTTGAACCAATCAACTGTAAGCTCGTTTCTTATTGAACGCAATTACTCAACTCTGAAAGAATTCTAACAAAAGTTCACCTACAGCCGTCTCTACGCGAGGATTCGTCTTTTTGGTTTGCCAAATGATCTAAAAAGAGAATCAAATAAAATCGAAATAGTGCGCTGGAATCCCGCGGTTTAATTGCACGTTGACAGAACGCCGCGGTTGAAGTGTAGTGGGAAAAAGTAGTCTTACCTGTAGCCCGAGTTCTGACATCGCTTACCCCGTATTCTACACCAACAGGCTACACCGACCTGAAAGTCCAGTTTCTCAAGGGAAAACAAGAGCGGAGGAAAGATATGTCACAGGAAACGGACAAGTAAGCGATCATACTTGTTTCAGGTGGACTTGGTGTGTGTATAGAAACGCGTTTTTCTCTGTTTTATTATTTATGCGAAAAATATATATTTTTTCATAGTGATAGAGGTGGTCTGGCTTTAAAACAAATTACGCGATGTTTGTATTCAGCGTTTGATAAATACCGTTTTCTTTAATAAATTAATTACTCGTTGAATTGCTAAGAAGCAACGACGACGGAGAGCAGATTCAACGATTGACTATGGGCATTTTCATGGGAACATTGAGATGTTAACTTGCAGTTTTACTTTTTTATTCATCGTGTGAAATGTTTTTTATTCTTATTTTTGCCAAGACTCTATATATAGTCAATTATAGCTACTTTTACCTCCTAAAAGTTTAGGAAGACCAAAAACTTCCTTGCTCATTGATGTCAAAATAATTTATACAATGGAATGGGTTTTATTCTTTAATAAAAATTAATAAAAAATCAACAAGCAGTTATGCTATTTTTTATTTACCAAACTAATCGACGACGTCTATTTTTTCCTAAGTTTATTTATTGTATCCTCAGTGAAACGTAAAAAAGATGACATAAAAGTCAGATATCTGACATAAAACTCAATGTGATAGGACATCACCACCGTATCTCTTCACAGTTTATAAATCATGTAGTTTGAGTTTAATGAAAGTCAAAACATTTTCTTTTAAATGTCATCTCCAATAGTAGTGTATATAGTCGTTTAAACATGCACAATGGGTCATATGTCAGGCTTTTCCCGACAAGTCCATGTATGTTTGTGTAGTACGCAGATATGTGTACTGCCAACGATATAAAAAAAAAGAAGACATTTTCAAAACATTAGGAGCCCGTTTAAAAAAAAAACGAAAACCTTGGCAGTCTTAAACTTGTATGCGTGTTGCTGGTCAGTCTATAGTTTCTTTTAAGTTAATAGGTTTAGAATTAATCCTACAAGCACCTGCCGTCGTCTACATCAAATTTCCCTTTAGCTTGCCGTGCCACCCTTTGACTGTGAAGGAGAGCAGAAAAGGGCACGCACCAGTGAAAGTTGAGCACTGTGGGAGAGGCGGTATCTTGGGAGGTCCCGGTGGTCCAGAATTCACCCCGAAGGCATTTTCCCGGCTGTGGCTATGTTCTCTATCCAGCCAGGCTTTATCTGGGAGCTGGGGTAATGGGGAGGGGAGGGGTGCTGAAAAGGAAGGCTCACGGCATTGTCGTTTTGAGTGAATCATCCTTATTATTAAGGGGCTTAGGGTGGGTGTCCGATAATTGTGCTCGTGTGAGCGACCGAGACAGGGGAAGCGTAGCGGGTGGGACGCTTCAGGATAGGGCTCAGACTTGTGTCGTGTTGAAGAAAGGTGGGCTGGTTGGCAGGTGAGATAAAAGCCCCGGGATGAGGAGGAAAACAACCAGGAGATCTCGCTTGTTCTTTGTGGCACACGAGAAACTTGCGAAGAGTCGGTTATGTGAAATGAAGTACAAAACGTCAGCCGGGATCCTCTGTTTAGAAAACGGTTGCTTCTGGTTTTGATCGTTGGATGACGGATCGGTTGAAGGCAATTATAACAACCAACCAAAAAAACAAACAGAAACTCAGGGCAAAAGCACGTTGTCAGCCTACACATTTGGTGCTTTGTAGGGCCTGAACAGCTGTGTTTCCACCCAACGGACCTCTTTGCCATCCGTGGCCCTTGCTCAATAAATCAGAAACTGCAACCCTCATGAGAATAGCAAACGTAAACAGACACGCCCATCTTAGTCATGGCAAAAACTTGTATGTAGTTAAAAAGTTTCAGTATGGTTAAAAGAAATACGTGTTGATTAAACGTGTCTGTTGTTTGTATATACATCAACCTTGTGATGAATTTAAGGATATGCAATAACAAAATATTTTACAAAACAATTTTGGTGGTAGACCAATATGTCACATATCCACAGCATCGGGCATTAATCAGGAATAAGGGGTTCCTTCAGCGGTACCGAGTGTGCGGACAGAACGAAGGAAAAAGAAGCCCTGGTCCGATCCCGACCCCCAGGAATAGGTAACGGGCATGTTGTCTGTAAGCAACGGGTCCGTGATCTGCTCTCTGTGTGTCGCAGCAAGCGGCTGGTGGTGGTGGTGCCGAGCGAGATGCCCTTCCACTCTCGGCGGGCCTACACCAGCGAGGACGAGGCCTGGAGGTCCTACCTGGAGAACCCGCTGACGGCCGCCACCAAGGCCATGATGAGCATCAACGGCGACGAGGACAGCGCCGCCGCCCTCGGCCTGCTCTATGACTACTACAAGGTGCCCGTCCAACATGGATCGCTTCCTGCACTGGGGCCTATCAAACTGACAGACGAACAAAAAAAACTAAACAGAAGCAAATGTGGGGCCCAATGGAGTTGGGTTAAAATATCAGTGGGTTTAATTTCATCCAATAAAAACAAATGAACAAACGCTTCGATGAGCCCTGCCAGAAGGGTTAAGTTAAAGGGTCAAAAAGGAAATATTTTTAAAAATCCACAGTAAAGCAGGCTGCCACATAACTACTACAAAACATCCCACCGAGCGCACTGTGAACACACCGTCAGTGGTGATTTATGTCCGCTGGTTAAAGACTCATTTCCACACACACGTTTTTTTTTTTTGTACTGAAGTGAAGTGTAAATTTAGGAAATACACCAACTTACTGTTTTAACTTCCTCTTTTAACTGGAAAAAAATTAGGCAGTTTTGAGATGACAATAGAAGCTGTGGGGCACTGTACTAATGAATGTTACATGTTTACGTGAGAGTATAAATCATTTCTCAGGATGTGATCCCGTCCGTATTCCTAGGTTCCCAAAGAAAAGCGCTTGTTGCCGATCAGCAAAGGAGTCGAGAATTCAGAAGAGCAGGAAAAGAGGTCAGTGGGGGTGGGGTCTGGAGCGGGTTTTTTTTTTTTCCCAGTTTTCCCTGATGGCAAAAAGCACCATCAACATGAACTGCGTTAACGCAGTGGTTGACGCATTAATACGCGCCTTGATCATTTGTACGTAGCGGGAGCGTTGTGTCGGTGCAAAGCTTTGAGGCCTGATGTGACCAGAGCGTTGTCTGTGCACATGACAGGAGTTCCCCGGCGGGGAGCGGCAGCCAGGGGGAGACGGAGGCGTCCAGCAACCGCGTCCAGGTGCTGAGGTCCGTCCCTGTTGACCTGTCCCTGAACGTGGAGCACGCGGAGGGCAGGCGAGAGGCGTACGCGGCCGGCGAGGCCAAGGCCGAGGTGTACGTCCCTGTCCTCATGGTCCCCGGGATGAACTACAAGGCGGAGGTGGAGGAGCTGCACCATAGGCCTGCTTATGAGTCCAGCCCCTTTGAGGTGTCGGCCAATCACCACGGAGGGTACGCCAAGGACGACCAGCGCAGCACGCCGGACAGCGCCTACGAGGACGAGCACGAGGCGAGTGAAGGGCCAGGGATCCGTTTAGTGAAGTGAAGTGAAGTGAAGTGAAGTGAAGTGAAGTGAAGTGAAGTAGAGGAGAGAATTAAAAAAAGCCACTCTGTTTAACTCACTAATAAGCTCTTTAGATTAGACCCTTGGGCTTTATATACTTAACTGCAATGTCGAGAGCAATTGTATTGTGTTCTTGATGTTATCTTGGAGCTTTAAAGACTGAATGATTCCTTTTCATTGAGCCAGGGTTTGCGGACGTTGCGTACAGTGGCTGATTTTGTGTTTGTGAACAGAAATACAGCACATCCGCCTCAATGGGACCCGACACTTTTGCCTACGACCAGCCGGGACTGTGAGTTACCCTTTTGTCAAACTCTAACCTGGTCACTGTTCATGATGCAACAGTGACAATTCACTTCAGCAGCTATTTAAACATACTTGCTAATTGACTCAGTTTGCACAATAAAGGGCCAGCTGCCTATGGTTACAAAGTGTCCACAGTTACAGTAAGATTAAACTACTTGTTGCTTTAAAAAAAAAAAAAAACAGCGACACTTTCCAGTACAAACTGGAAGCCACCAGGTCTGTACGTCAGAAGCAGGGGGAGGGGCCCATGACCTACCTGAACAAGGGGCAGTTCTACGCCGTGACCCTGAAGGAGACGGGCAGCAACAAGTGCCTGCGACACCCCATCAGCAAAGTGAGGGTGAGTTGGTTTGGTCAGCAGGATGACCTGTGCCTGCACGGAGAGCTCGGAGAGACGTTAGTAGTTACAAGTGCATTGTGGGAGGTTCTGTCACGCAGATGGAGTGTGCCGGGGAGGGCGGGGCTGAGCTGGATACAGTGACAATGTGCTTTGCTGTTGGAACCAGGAGCCGTCAGTAGTCCCGTTGATGCGAACGCCTGAATATTTGTGGAAAAACCTGGCTGAGATGCCTTCTAAAATATCTTAATGCCTATTTCAATTGGAATATCATGAGACATTTCCATCTGACCTCATCTGTTTCAATTCACTCTTAGTAGTGGAACAAAAGTGTGAAATTCCAGTGCTGTCGGGGGAGGTCCTGTAGGTCTTTGGGATAATCCTTTAACTAGCAATCTTGTTTCTCTTGGGTTATGACAACAGGTGATGCTTTGTCCCACTTACTCCACAGCTGGAGTTCAAACAAAAAGAAAAAGATCCAGAGGCCCTGGAGGGCTTTGAATTGCCCACCCCTTCCTAATGCCAGTGTTTTAAATGAGGGGGGCCGTGGTGGTGACTGTATTCCTGCCTGAGTGATTCTGACAGCATTCGTGTTATCGGCCCCCAGAGCGTAATCATGGTGGTGTTCAGTGAGGACAAGAACCGAGACGAACAGCTCAAGTACTGGAAATACTGGCACTCCCGCCAGCACACGGCCAAGCAGAGGGTCCTGGACATCGGTACGGCTCTTTACCTTGCACCTTGCGCTGTCTTTCCGTCCCACGTGTCGCACTGGAAGACATTTTGTGTTTCGGCCTTTTGGACTGTTACTGTGAAGGGCGGTTGAGAAGGGGGCCTGCTACGTAGTTTTTCGGCTGTTCAAAGAGAGAAGAATTGTCATGTTTAAGGACTTCGTATTTGCTGATCTTGGATCAGAAGCGAATTGCGCCAAAATGATTGTCCATCGGAAGCAATTGAACGCTGAGTCTTCGGAGAAATGCTAAATTGGAGAAACACAAGGCAGTGACTGAACTGTTGACTAGTTGCCTTAAGTTTTAGGCGATAAAATCAGGTCATGTCTGTACAGCTTGTACAGAAATGTCTTGCAGCTTATTTTTTGAATACATTTTTTCACCACCACATTTGCACCACTGCATTATAAAAGAGGGGCACATGTTGGTTACAGATATATCAATGTGAATGTCATTGGCAAGCATAGTTGTTCTTTGGGATTTGGTAGTGTTGAAAGACTGCTCACTGAAGGACCTCCAGGAAGCAGTGTGTTCGACAAGCTGCAACCTGTGCACATTTTGTGAAGGCAGTGGTATGCGCGAGGGAATGCCATCAGGGTGGAGGTGCGACCAGCACGGACAGAGAGAGGGATGTCACGGCGTTCCAGGGCATTTTAACATTTTTACTGTTGCGTAAAATCCAGCCTGGTCCAGAGATGAGTCAACTAATTCCACACACCTGGGCAGAATACAAAGCTGTTTTATTTGGAAGACAATGCTGGGCTCACAATGTGGCGAGCTTAGTTGGAAGTCTCTGAATTCCTGGCTTGGCTCAAGGACGTCTATTGCAAATTGTAGTGATTACAGAAATCAGGAATACTTCATTGGGGACTCTAACTGTGCAGTGGAATGCTCTAACTGTGCAGTGGAATGCTCTAACTGTGCAGTGGAATGCTCTAACTGTGCAGTGGAATGCTCTAACTGGACTGAAGAACTAGCCCAAAAGAATACCATACAGCTGTGGCTGTAGTCGTATCGAGACATCCCTGTCAAGAAAATGGACATGGTGGTTGGAGAATTTTGCGCTGGTGGGGCAGAGAAGGGGCGGGGCAGGGCGGGGTGGGGGTAGTGGCTGGTGTCCCGTGGATAGCGTATGGGGGCATTTGAATCGCGCGGATCCTAAAGGAAGTGCAACTGACACGGCGTAGTTGATTTGAATAGCGGTTGAACCTGGAATATTCCAAAGGCCTCGGGCCGTGTCACAGGATCCAGTATTTGAATAGCTGTTTAACCTAGAGCTGGAACCAGAGGCCCTGCCTCTGTATCTGCCATATAGAACGGTGCTAGCTAGACTGGGAGCAAACTCAACCAGGAGCCCTGCTCTGTTTAAATCTGTGACCCATACAAAAGTTGTGCCTCACTGTTGTTAGGGCCCATGCATGTTAGCCAACATTAACTGGAGTTTTAATAAGTTTAAGTGAATCAATCCTAATGTTTATTCACAGTTTCAGCAGTCCCAAGAGGTTGATGGTGATACTTTTTTTCCCCCCCAGATACTTTTTCCTAGACCTTTACTAAATGTGTGAGTGTAAGAAAATGACATAACATATATAACAGAAAGTTATATATCTGTGCATACATGAGAGGCAATTAACAGCTTGGTATTAGTTTACAATGGCGACGCTAGATCGGTATCTGACTATTATAAAAATAGAAAAATGTTGACTCGGAATGACTGGATAGCAGTTATAGTATTTGATATAAGATAGCCTGCCTCCGTTCCCTGGAAGGTTGCTTTGAAGGGCCGGTGTTTGTTTACCAGCCCAGATAAGCCATATGCAGAGATGAAGAGCGTCAATTGACTTTACGCTTGAGGATGACAGCCACTTGTTTTGTGACATTCCAGAGGTGCCTATTTTTAAATTGCTATCGAACCGCTTCGCTTCAATTCTGCAAGCTTAACAGCTTGGAAAGTTCCGTTATTGACTAAGTCTGAGTGGCACGCAGACAAGTGCTAAACGCGTTTCCTGTTTCCTGTGTGGGGGAAAGGGGTCGGTTAGGCAGCAGACCGTTCATCCCAGATCTATTCTCCTTCACAGCTGACTACAAAGAGAGCTATAACACCATCGGGAACATCGAGGAAATCGCGTACAACGCCGTCTCCTTCACCTGGGACGTGAACGAAGAAGCAAAGGTACTGTGAAAGATTATTCAATCGGCTTTACCGCTCTTTTCTGACCACCGTTTGATTGACAAGTAGTCCTGGTTTGTTGGGAATACCTCGGCAGGAATGGCCGGGTTGCTAAGGGAATGTGCAGTTAGTTTGCCGCCTCACTTTTTCACAAAGAGTTTGCTGCGGGCGTGATTAATTCTCCTGCGCCAAGTAAAGGTCTTTTTGTGGAATCCTGTCTTCTTTTTCGGAACACTCCTGAACAAACAGGCCTGCGCGTAAAGTTACCACCTAGTGCCTCCCTGCCCCCTTTTGTTTGCTCTGCGTTGCGACGAGTGGCAGCTTGAATTTCTCCTGAAAAAAAAGGGAGGAGCAATCCGGAAAAGGGACCCCCCTGGTGTCACAGGCAGGGGACGCATTAAACCGACGTTTGGGCCTACAGGTTCTGCTCCAGTTTGTGGAATGTCTCCCATTGTTCCGCTCTGATCAATGTGGGCTGACTGGAGAGAAGTTGTATTTCATAACTCCAGGTCAATATTTGCTCTGGGCTTGGGCATTTTCCTGAACTGTTGGTCTGATTGAGGTTAAACCCACAAGCATTATATTGTCATGTGCTTATTCATCCACTGGTGCCTTGATTCTCCTGCCAAGCCATCTACAGTCAGCTGAGATAGTGGACTCAAATTAAAATTTATTTACTCAGATTTTATTTGTGATTCTACTGGGCACAATTCAGAAAATAAGCAATTTCAAAACCAAATTCTGGTACTGGTAGACATATACTCGAACGGCAGTACACTAGATTCAGTAAACCGACCGGCTCTTGTTCGGGTTTCTCCAGCTTTTACGAGCTTTTTCCGTGCAGCCTGCAGCCCCGGCGTTCGACAGTGATAGTGGTCATCGCCTGCAAAGTTAACTCAAGATTTCGGGGACAAGAGGCGTGCTGCCTTGAGCCGGACGGAGATGTTATTGATCTGCGGATTGGAAAGGATGGCTGTGGCCGTCGATGAAGCCTTGTGGGGTGACCAGACTGTGACCAGACTGTGACCAGACTGTGACCAGACTGTTCCACGAGCACTTTTATTTTGGCAAATGTCCATCTAAATCTAGTAGCAAACCATATTTTGCGATGGCTCAGAATTAAACCCCTATTAAAGGTACACTGTTATCTGGGGTTCAAAAATGAAAGTCTGAAACCCTATTGTTTTTGTATTGCTATTGTCATTTGACTGATAATCTTTTTTCTTTCTTTTCTATTTTGGCAATATTGAGGGGCATGTCTATTGCTATTCAAAAACCTGGCAACCATCAACCCTATTGGTGGTGCTCGGCCCCGCTGCCTAGTTTCACCTAGTTATGAAATTTGGTATACTGGTCCCTCTCCTAACATGGAACAAATTTTCCTCTAGGACCCATAACTTCTGCCATTAGGAACTTTCTGCCACCTTGGTTTTTTTAAAAACCTTCAAAAATATTCTTCTAATGAACTGCGGGTTGGATTGCTGTGAAATTTACACACATGCTTTTTGGATTTGTTTGTGATGAGTTTGAAGGAAAAAAGTGAGCGGTCAAACAATGACCACAATACATGAAATCATAGTTTGGATCTGACTCTCTCAGGAGTGTTGAGGGCATCACCCTGAGGAACAGTACTGAACCCGGCATTGTTCACCTGAAGACCAGTACTGAACCCGGCATTGTTCAGCTGAAGACCAGTACTGAGCCTGGTATTGTTCACACTGAGGA
>JAOYSI010004862.1:27015-46428 GCA_025775065.1 Hiodon alosoides
CTGAAGACCAGTACTGAACCCGGCATTGTTCAGCTGAAGACCAGTACTGAGCCTGGTATTGTTCACACTGAGGACCAGTACTGAGCCTGGTATTGTTCACACTGAGGAACAGTACTGAACCCGGCATTGTTCAGCTGAAGACCAGTACTGAACCCGGCATTGTTCAGCTGAAGACCAGTACTGAGCCTGGTATTGTTCACACTGAGGAAGACCAGTACTGAGCCTGGTATTGTTCACCCTGAAGACCAGAACTGGGCCTGGTATTGTTCACCCTGAAGACCAGTACTGAGCCTGGTATTGTTCACCCTGAAGAAGACCAGTACTGGGCCTGATATTGTTCACCCTGAAGACCAGTACTGAGCCTGGTATTGTTCAGCTGAAGACCAGCACTGGGCCTGATATTGTTCACCCTGAAGACCAGTACTGGGCCTGGTATTGTTCACCCTGAAGACCAGTACTGGGCCTGGTATTGTTCACCCTGAAGAACAGTACTGAGCCTGGTATTGTTCACACTGAGGACCAGTACTGGGCCTGATATTGTTCACCCTGAAGACCAGTACTGAGCCTGGTATTGTTCAGCTGAAGACCAGCACTGGGCCGGATATTGTTCTCCCTGGAGACCAGTACTGGGCCTGGTATTGTTCACCCTGAAGACCAGTACTGAACCTAGTATTGTTTGCATTGTAGGAAATTGCTTGAACCCCGTTCATCACTGCGCGCAGCTGCATCTTTGGATTATTATTATTTGGATAGATTTGTGCAGTCACTGTAAACAGAGCCTAATTTAAAATACAGTTAGCAATACTCAGAGGTTAATTATCAACCATGTAATTTCCTAGCGGGCTATTTAGAAGTACAGCATTGTTACTGTGAGAATTCATTAATAAGAAAGAAAAAAATAAACAGTACTTCAGGAGAAGTTCAGGAATCTACAAAATGATCAGGAGATCAGAGACATTTACTTTGAAATCAAGACTATTTACCTTAAGTGGACTACAGGTTATTTTCTGGTAAAGCGGGATGATTTCGAGGAAGAAGTACTTTTGATGAATCAATAACATGGCCATGTTTGATCACTCAGCCTGCTGATTATCCATTCACTCACTACTGCTTCTGGGCACTTTGCCTCACCTCGTCCCATTTAAGTTTGGGGAAACTTTGATTGTGGGCCATGCCGTTTGCTCCACTGTGCAGGGAGGTGAAAAACAATGTGCAGAGAAGGTGGATTGTTCTCTCTCTCTCGCTCGCTCTCTCTTTCTCTCTATGTCTCGCACAAACCCAGAGTTGCTTCACTGCGTGTTCACAGTCAGAAACAGTTCGGTCTCTAATATTAAATTAGTTTTTTATTACTGGCAGTGCTGGTAAATGTTTGAATCTGATATGTTTGATCACCATCTCTTTGTTGACCAGTGAGTTTCAGACGGGGCGGGGGGGGGGTGGGGAAGTAACTGACCAAGCCTGGTTGCGGGCTCCTCTATGTCGGACGGTTACACAACCGTTGTGTCCAATGGTGTGGAGCTCGCTTTGAGAGTTCACGCATGACCGGCTTCGAGAATACCGAAAACAAATAGGGCTAACAGGAGGCGAGATCACTAAGTGGATTAGACATCAGGGACGTTTCCAGCTCCAGCTCTGGCACTTGGAGGAACTGGTTGACGCATGTGCAGGTGACAATCAGCTATAATCTCAGTGGCTACATTGAGCTTCTTAGCCTTGTGACATGCAGAAAGTTACTTGTGTTCAGGAACTCGTGCATGACTGCCTCCAAAGCAAAAAGGGAAATGAAGGGACTGCTGAATGTTCCATCTGTCAGCGCAGGCGCAGGCGCAGGCAAATGAGCCAGTGGGCTGGTGCTGGCGGGGAGGTTTGACTGCGCCCTCTCCGATTGGCAGGTCTTCATCACGGTGAACTGCCTGAGCACCGACTTCTCCTCGCAGAAGGGCGTGAAGGGCTTGCCGCTCAAGATCCAGATCGACACCTACAGCTACAACAACCGCAGCAACAGGCCCCTGCACCGCGCCTACTCGCAGATCAAGGTCTTCTGTGACAAGGTGGGTCCCCGGCCTCGGCCACTCCCTTCCCCCACCCCTCTGCACAGTGCCTCCTGTTATGCGACAATGCCACTCGAGTCATCCCAAGGTACATTCACTGTACTCCCACTCAAATTCACAAGGAAGCAGTGTGTGGTCTTCAAGTTGCCAGGCAGTTGTTCTAACGAGATAATAAGGTGATAATGCAAGCTAATTACTGGGTATTTAGTCCAGGGGACTATGTCTCCCCCTAGTGGTTTAACATTAAATAATACAGTCTCAAAGATTAGATTCCTGACAAAATCTCTTTATTACAACTCAAATGCACCCCACATATTCGACCATGGGTTTCCTGCTCCGATACAGAACTGCTGGGTCACGCTTTCATGTCTCGTGTCCCGATTTACAGTGATGCCTTCTTATGGGATGCACTGCAGAAACAGTCCACTGACTGCAGCTGGTTCAGAATTCCACAGATTGGACTGAATTAAATAATTTCTGTGAATTTCACATTAGAGCGCATCTTCATCTGCGGAAACATTTCTGACCAGTGCCCTGCGACCTTCGGACGAACGAGTGGCGAGTGGCGCCGAGGAAGTCGGCCGTTTCGTGTCAGGAGGCCGTGATTGCACTCACAGCACTTTATTAACTGGCTGTCTGTCCCCCCCCGGTCCAAGGGAGCTGAGAGGAAAATCCGGGATGAAGAGAGGAAGCAGAACCGCAAGAAGACAAAAGGTTAGATATGAGTAAAACTGTGCGATGGATTCCGAGGGCGTTTGGCTGTGTGATGGAACTGAGTGCGTTTGGCCCCTTCACCAGCTCAAAGCACAAAAAACAACAATGGTTGTTTCATTTCTTCTCTTTTCACAGGAAAGGATGCCGGCTCGGGGGTCTTACAGCAGCCTAAGAAGGCCGACAGCACTCAGTTTAAGACCATGACAGACCTGGACTCGCAGCCCGTGCTCTTCATCCCCGACGTCCACTTTGGAAACCTGCAGCGTGCGGGGCAGGTGAGCTAGGGTTCCCCCCCCCTGTTTAAAGACAAGCGGCTTGTCTCAGTCCTGCATGTGCGGTGATCCCAGGGCATTGCCACCGTTTGAGAGGGTGTCTTTCAGAAGCCCCCCCCTGTTAGAAGAAATTACTAGAACTATCCATCCCCCCGTTCTATTCGGGTCTCACAC
This sequence comes from Hiodon alosoides, assembly GCA_025775065.1. Lineage (NCBI taxonomy): Eukaryota > Metazoa > Chordata > Actinopteri > Hiodontiformes > Hiodontidae > Hiodon > Hiodon alosoides. The sequence goes on from JAOYSI010004862.1 coordinate 30,227, forward strand.
ATTGAGCCATAAACCACTGTGCTGTTTTCTGTCTCCAGATCTTCGCCTTCAACACAGAGGAGATAGAGAGCGAGGGGTGAGTGTGATCTGTTGTTCTGACTTGTTCCTGGTCCTCACCGTTGACAAAACGGGCTACTCCCGTTCGGAAAGCTAGGGCTGGCCCTCCATACAGGCCCCTTCATACAGGCCCTCCACACAGGGCCGCACATGCGACTGACTCTTTGTCCCACACTGCGTTGGTCACAGGAGCGTGGTGGTGAAGCGGATGTTTAGGCCCTCCTCCTCTTCAGAGGAGTACTGCCCACCTCCTCTCAAGCAGATCAAAGAAGAAACGCAGAAGAGAGGTGGGTAGTCAACGCGCTGCTGTAATCTTTCATTGAAACATAACTCCTGTAACTGGGAAGCCAGGAACATGGAAATAAGTGAAAACTGTCCTAGATGTGTGCCCAGACAAATGCTCAGAAACGGGTTCCCCCCCCCTCCTTTGAATATGTGAGTTGTACATGTTCTGGGAATGACAGCAGGATGTTTTGCGAAACGGGAGGCGGGGCGCCCGTTAGTCACGCGTGCGTAAACCGGTGTCTTCACAGTCCTGCTGTACGTGAGGAAGGAGACGGACGAGGTGTTCGACGCCTTGATGCTCAAGTCCCCGACCTTGAGGGGGCTTGTGGACGCAGTAAGTGGCGGACCTCCAGAACAGACCTGACAAAAAGCAGGCATCGTACATAACCTGGCTTTGAAACAGGTAATAGATTTTGAATGTTTTTTTTGTAAGTTCCAGGTGAATTAAAAGAAAACCCGTTCTTTGCTCTTGTTTTCACAGATATCGGAAAAATACGGCGTTCCGATTGAAAGGATGGCTAAAATCTACAAAAAAAGCAAAAAAGGGTAAGGGAAAATACCGGAAGAATAAAATTTTAATGAAATGTAAAAATGTCATTCTGTGACTCCAGCCCTCAGACCACCGGCTCCACGAGGTCACCTCTGTCCACAAGTGTGGGCGTGAGATGCTGAAGGACTTCTCTCTTTCAGAATTCTGGTCAACATGGACGACAATGTCATCGAACACTACTCCAACGAGGACACGTTCATCCTGAGCATCGAGACTGCGGCCGAAGGCTACAAGGTGACGCTGACGGAAATCTGACCGGCCCGGTGGACCCCCCCGGTCCGCTCTACCTCGCCTGCGGGCTTCATCCGGAGAACCGCTGGGGGTGGGGGCAGAGCAAAGGCCATCTTTCCTCGCAATAGAGCAGCGTCTCTAGGCTGTTAGAACAAACCCACCCTGGAATTATCGATAGCGATACCTTTTGTTGCTGAGAACGTGGACGGCTTCTGGTCCCTTCTGATCTTTCAATGCTCTTGCTTTATGCCGGGCCTCAGGTGTGTGAGGGGTTGGGAGGGAGCGATGGTTCACCCTGCAGAAGGACGTGACACTGCGCCCAGGCCCTCTCGGTAGTCGTCGTTGCACCTCCTGAAGACCGTGTGCACGGTCGATCTTTTCTGATGGGACCTAGAGCGTGGACTCCCAGCAGCTAATGGCGGGCACTAGCACCACCAGGGGGAGCTCACGAGGTGTTATCACTGAGGAGGAATCTGCACCGAATACAGGAGTTTGCGTGGTGTTAGAGCCCAGCATGGAATTAAAAACATGTCACTGAAAAAAAGTTGAATGAACCTGAGCCCAGGATGCTGAAAAAAAAAAAAAACTACCGTGTGAATTCTCATGAACTCACACATAATCTAATGATCACCTTGTTAATCCACACGGTCGACGGGCAGGATTAACCTGTGAATTCGGACTCGCCAGTCTTACTGTCTATTATGTCCCTCACAATCAAGAACATCTGGCAAAAAGGGGTCCTGTTTTTATTGGGTTTGTGAATAGAACAAAGTCAGTATTGATATATCTCGACCACCGCCAAAGCAACTGGTCTCGTCTGAAAATTCCAACAGAGATAAGGGCAAGACTGCAAGTTTGCCGATCGTGTACGTTTTGACTTGTAAATGTGCAACATGGATGGCCAACTTCATTTCTCAGCTTTTAGTTACATTTCAATCAGCTTCTGAGTTACACCTGAAACTCAAAGGGAGGTGATTTTCATTCCAAACAATGCCTTCAATTTAACAATTAAGAGCCTGTCGTGGAACACAGACCAGCAGACCCAGAACCCCCCCCGCGCTGCCACTGGAGACTTGACCTGGCTTGAAGTATCTAATGTATTGGAGTATACTATTTTCAGTAGACGGAGGGGATTTCTCCACTGGTTTACCTAACATGCTTCCCCGGGCAAGCCCCTAGCTAATCATTTAACTTGTGTTCAACTTTTTATTCATGAGGAATTCATTTAAAAAAAAAAGTTCTTTATAGATAAAGTACTCTGAATACATAAAAAGGGTTCCTTAATGGCTTTTAAACCCTCTGGGTTCTTGGAAGATAAAAGCAAGTTTCCGTAGAACTAGGAACCAAGTTGGGCAGATCTGCTTGCTGATGTATGAGCGTGACTGGTTTCGCGAATGAATGGTCACGAATGTCAATTCGAAACTAGGAAACCCTTTCCTCAGCGGGCGCGCGCTTCAAGGTTTTCTGTCTGTCTTTCTTGTTTTTATTCATTGAGAATTAAAGAGCCACTTCTTGGGGGGAGGAAACGTCTTTTTCCTCCGGCCTTCTTTTCTGGGACGCCTACATCTTTCAGTTTTTCTATTTGTTACAGACTTGTCTTTTTGTTTTGTTTTTATATTTGACTGAAACCGATTGGGATCATGTTTTGTATGCTGTCTCTGTGAGGGGTTTTATTGTACATCTTCTTTTTTTTATACCAGAATATATATTTTATGTACATTGTCTTATAAATGACTTTAATAAATATTTGTACATAAGCGTCAGTTCTAAGAGCTGTGTGTCTGTGTCTGTGTCTGTGTCTGTGTCTGTGTCTGTGTCTGTGTCTGTGTCTGTGTCTGTGTCTGTGTGTTCCACTGTTTTTGTTTCTTGGAATACCTAGGGTTTAGCTTCTTCTTACTCACATTTACAGCAGGAGAGTGATACTTAGCCAAAGTTGCCTTATTCTACACTAAAGTGATTTATTTTTATATTAAGAAAGCATGAATTTTCTCTATTAAATAATAAAATAAAAAACCGTGTATACACATGTGTGGCTATACATTCAGTGGCCAGTTTATTAGGTACACCCATCTTGTGTCAGCTCAGGCCCCACTTTGCCTCTGCAACAGCCTGAGTTCTGTGGCACGTAGATCCGACAAGGTGTCTGAAACGCTCCATGGTAGCTGTCGCATGGTAGCCATCCAATCACTGATACGGATCTGATGGACCCAACCAATCGCTAATATGGAGCTGATGTACCCAACCAATCACTGATACGATTGAGCCTAAGCTCGAGAACATTGCAGAATAAGCGTTGTGCACAGCTCTTTAATGACAATGGACAAATATATATGCATAGCAATATAAATATAAATATACTGTACACATGTCTTTTATTTCAGTGAAAACAAAGAAAAATTACACATTCATACAATTAATTTGAACAATTAATCTCTTTTAATGTGACAAATGCCACATATTCTCTTCCAAATAAAATAATACATATATATGTATGAATATGTGTGACTAGTTTTCTCTCTTTCATACACTCTCTCCTTATAAAATACACAAATTACAAAAATGTCTTAGTGCTTATATTATTTTTGAAAAGCGGAAACTACCAAAAATGACCTGCCATTCTTTCCAAAATGATGACTTTTTGACCAATCGGCTTGGTTGGATTTTTTGAAGCGCATTAAAACACGTAATTCTTGGTTTTGAATTGCCCTCATTTCTCAGACAGAGTGTCCTGGTTGACCTCTTGTCAACTCTCGCCAAAGCCTCCCTATTCAGAGTAAATCCAGTCACAGACACCTCCTGCTACCACACCGTCACGGATGCACTTTTAACAGACAACAAAGCTGACCTCTCTCAATCTGTCAGCAAGGTTTAACAGATTGATCATTATCACCAATAATATTCCCACAGCATGTTTGCGGCAATGTTGCGTTGTGGGAAATGTAATGCCCCGATATTAAGGTAATGGCATTAAAGGAAAACATTGAATAGATTACACTGGGATCCGGTTTACCTATAACTTAAAACATTCTGGTACATTCTAAGCTTTGTTCATGGCTTCTCCAAAATAAAATAAAAACACAATGCAGATGTTTCTTTTTTCCTACGAAAGCATTGATTGGTCAAGAAGTTCAAGGTCATTCCAGTCCAGTTCTTACAACTTTCTCCACCCCAAGTGAGAGCATGAAGGTTCCTCTTGTCTGGAAACTTTGGGAGGCACTCTATACTCTACATGTCCCGGTCCATGTTGTCTGGGGATGTTTCGTTGATCGATTTACAGTTTTTAAAAAATGCCTCTTGCAATTGTCCGTTTCCCACATAGGAGTCCATGTCATAGCAGAAGGTATGGTTCCTCAACACTAATGGCTCTAGTGTTAAACCGTACCTGAGGCCGGTGCCCGCACACGTGTGTGTCTGCTATTGAGAAACCGTACCTGAGGCCGGTGCCCGCACACGTGTGTGTCTGCTATTGAGAAACCGTACCTGAGGCCGGTGCACACGCACACGTTTGTCTGCCAGTGTTTGGGTGTCAACAAGCTTGTGAATCTGAATGCGAGCGCGTGTGTGTGTGTGAGTGTGTGAGCGCGTGTGTTTGTGTGAGTGTGTGAGCATGTGTGTGTGTGTGTGCGGACTGCTCATAGACTGACCACAGGAATCCGAGACACACTGCTCTGCATCACTATGGCTTTTGGGGAGGTGGGAGATACAAAAAGAAAGTGAAATTAAAAAAATTAAATGAAAGACCTGAATAAATAAAGGGCAGAAGCGCTGGTTTACAACTGGCCGGCACTGCTGGGGTCACACTGCAGCAGACGCACAATGGACGGGTCGTTCTTCGCTCCCTCCACAAACTCTTCCAGGGAAAGCTTGCCTGGGAGCGACAACAGGGGAGGACACAAGACATTTATCACCAGAAACTAAACGGCATCAACAATTTTCACAGCAGCAACACCAGGCAAGGAAGTTGTGAAAGTTAAGTATTCAAGTGTTTTCAAGACACTGTGGCATGCCGAGATCAAATTAATTGACCATTTCCTTGCGTTTAACTGCCTCCTGGTTACCAGTAGGTGGCAGTGTTGTTCCTGTTTTGACTTTGCTCTTTGAGCCTCCCAGCCACACAGCCACTATGAGAGCTTGATACCTTGCAAATATATATATGTCCACCAACAGTGTTGGAAAGGCTTTTGTATTTTGAACGAATGCTATAAACACTGAGAGCACCCGTTGCTCATAATATGGTGGGTTTTGTTGCAAACTAGCAGTTCACAATCCTGGTCTTGGCAGCTGCCTTGTGTGTGTGGAGCGCAGCACATTTAGGAATGTAAACCAAGTAATTATTGAACTATACTGAGGTTGAAAGCTGAATGAACATGTAAAATCTCCAGGATGGAGGCCCTCTGGGACCAGGATCGGGAACCCCTGGGGTGAACAGAGCTGACATCCGCCAGCCTTGAACACAGCGCCACCCATCTCACCGTCACGATTGGTGTCCATCTGCCGGAAGATCTTGTCTGTCCTCTTCTCGGGCGTCGACTCATCCTCGGGCATCTTCATCACCGAGGAGACCATTTTATAGATCGCCTGAGAAGACACAACAGGGCAGGCGTAAGGCAATATCCCCCCCCCCAGCCTTCCCACCAACCGCCCGTCTAGGGAAATCCTGTAACAGTCCTCACTCTGGGCTATACGCACCGATGACTGCAAGTCCCCAATAAAGGGAATACACCCATCAGGTGATACTCAGAAACCTGTAAAAAAAAACTAGTGTGACAAAGGCATTTTATTATTTTAAGGATGAACGATCTGGATGCTATCAGAGAAACCGCGATAAAGGGATTTAACACAACGATCCCAGTTTATTTGCACGTGTTCAAAAGTCTGTCAGATGTCTCATCGGTGGCATCTAAACTGTGGACACTTGCTTTTGACTGCTTATGCTGCTGGTTGCCATCTTGCTCTACTGGGCTTTACCATCTGCCATTACAAAAGGAATGCACCTGCTCCTGCTTCAAAGCTAGTCAGTTTATTGTTCCTATCCAGTCCCAACTCACACACACATACTTATGCACGGCAAGCGTGCTCCGATGGTGCTTTCAAGATGAGGAGTTTTAAAACAGTGCACCTAAAGTCTGGGACTTTATCAGACCCATAAGGGAGAAAAAGTCAGAGGAAGTGACCTACCTGAGCAAACAGAACATTTTCCGCCCTCACCAAAACTCAGCAAACGACGTTTCTTTAGTATGAAATTCCTCCATCCGCAGTAAAATGGCAATTTATTAAAAGCAGCTTGAAGTTCATGGAGAGAGGTGGGCCTATTTTATTTCGAATTGACAGAGTTACAAACCGAGATGCCTTTCTCTTTCATTTATTCCATCTCACTCACAGAATTGGCACGCAGCGAACCCAGAACGTTATTGCCAAGAAAAGAATGGCATTACAACGTGCGGACATAACACACAGTCGTGCGGACATAACACGCAGTCGTGCGGACATAAATATAAAGTTTGGTTTCATATATAAACCTACAAGTAAAATGCTGACAATGACATTTTAAACAGAATTAGAAAGCTGTTTCGCTTTTTCAGTTTTAATCATTAATTCTCTTAAATCTTTTGATTTATTTCTGCAGAAGTTCTGGGTCTGTATAAACGGCTTGCATAATGGCTCAAATATCCATTGTTCCAAAACCTCTGTTAGTGGTCTTGTATAAAGTCCACTACCAGGCACAGACATCTTGGATGAACTGCGTCGTAATTCCATCAGTTTCAGAAAGCGCTTTGTCACAGATTCATTTTTGAGTTTGGTTAATCCTTTTGATGAGGTTGGCTAACGCGGTAATTGGTTTTACAGATTACCGTGGTAATTACTGTGACGTAATGCTCTGCCCGGGGCATCTGTTGGTATCACTGAAGGCCAGCAGATTGGTTCCGAGGTTTGGGCCTTTGACATTGATCTAACATGACGGCTGACTGTGAACTACATCTGGCCTTAGTGATTTTATTCACAAACTGTGTCTTGGCTGGGCATGACCAACGTGGGGGTGGATTGAAGAATTTTGCCGGTAAGCTCAGACTTACAATACGTTGGGCTAATTGTTGTTCAGCGCGAACCAACAACTTCTGAAGGTACTTATGAAGCTAATACTGTGAAAAATAACATTCCTTCTCATCCATCAACTGGTGATTTTTAAAGTTTTTACCTGTCTCTAATAGAATTGTCATTATGGCCTGAGAATGGCAAGGCAAGTCTAACTAAACCAGAACCACAGCACAGTAACCCCAGCTAAGCAGGCGTGTTCCACATGATGTGCGGAGATAATGTTGGCTTCTGTGCACAGAAACATTTCCTGGAAAATAAAACTGCAAGACACCAAAATAGCAGAAGGCTAAATTTCTGCCTTTGGCCCACAGGGCCAGCCCACAGAGCAAACCTACTCACTGAAGTGGTTCCCGTCAATTACAGACCACAATATGCCAAGTTATAAATCTCCTCTACCCATAAAAGCACTAAAAATAACAGCAGCCCATGGATGGCGTTTCAGGTAGGATGATTAAAGTGACGCACGCACTGACGCGCCATATCTGCTCGCCCTGGAGAGCAACTGGATCCAGCTGCCAGTGGGTGGTGTTTCAGGTAGGATGATTAAAGTGACACACGCACTGACGCGCCATATCTGCTCGCCCTGGAGAGCAACTGGATCCAGCTGCCAGTGGGTGGTGTTTCAGGTAGGATGATTAAAGTGACACACGCACTGACGCGCCATATCTGCTCGCCCTGGAGAGCAACTGGATCCAGCTGCCAGTGGGTGGTGTTTCAGCTTGGATGTTTGTGGTAACGCACAGTCTCAAAGTTTCCAAAGTTACAGGACAGCTCGAGGGGTAGCTTCCGAGAACAAGGGTATAAAACGCATAGGGGCACCTGGAGCACCTGTCATTGCTCCACTGGAGAAGTAGCAGTAGTCAATAGTGACTAAATCTTGTAAGGAGGTTAACTTGCTCATGTTTAACAGCCCCAGAGAGTTTATAATTGACTTGGGTATACCAGCTCAAGGCCACAGAATACATCCAAATTCTCCTAAACCACCAAATTTCCTTTTCTCCCTGGGTTAAATCTGGTGATCATATTTTCTTGCTGCCTGAAAGACATATTCTTCAGATCCTCGGGCACCTCGCCAAACACTAAGGAACTTCACCTGGAAGAGTATGGAGTTGTAGAATAGTGACAATTTAGGGAACCTCCCTCCCCACAAACCTGCACTTGCATGCATTGCGCTGCACCCCAGCCAGTCCCGTCCTACCTGCACGATCTCCAGCATCTCGGACTTGCTGATGAAGCCGTTGCCATCCAGGTCGTACATGCTGAAGGCCCACTTCAGCTTCTGCTCCAGCTTCCCGCGCGACGTGACGCTCAGTGCGATGATAAACTCCCTGAAGTCTATCGTCCCGTCGCCGTTAGCGTCGAAGGTGCGGAAGACGTGTTCGGCGAACTTGGAGGCATCGCCGTAGGGGAAGAAGTTGCCGTAGATCTTCTTGAACTCTTCCATGGAGAGGGCCCCACTGGGGCAGTCCCGCAGGAAGCCCTTGTACCACTCCTGGATCTCTTGCTCGGTGAAGTCCGTGCTCTCCAGCAGGTCCTGCATCACCTCCGGGCGGAGCTTGCTGTTTTGCTTCCCCATGTCGATGCCTCGGGTTTGGCTATGGGCCGGGGGGGAAACGAGAGAGAAAGGTGAGTGAACCCTGGATGCCCTGCGGATGACGACAGATGCACCCGTGAGTCGCTCATCTGCATCGCTCCTGCAGAGTTGCTGCGGATGCTCGGCCCACTGGCATCTGTATCTCGTTCTGATCTCGCCGCGGAGGACTCGGTGGTTTCCCCTCTGCAATTTTGAGGAGACGTAATTTTCCACTGTGCCACCACAACATGTTCCCTCACACTCCTGCCTTTCGTGCTGACTTTAAACTAAATTTGCAAACATAGCGAGGCTCTTTGGAGCGAATCGAGACAGAAGAAGCAGCACTTCTTCACTGTGGCATCGGTGTACGTGATCTGGTCAGGGCTCTGCTCACCCATCAGCTAAAGGCCTTATCTCCATGCAGCACATTGATGAGCAGTGTGATGAAACATGTTCTCTAGGAAGCAGTGGAGCAAACTAGATGGTTCTCTTTCTCTATCACAGTTGGATAAGAAAACGTGGGTACATTTTGATTCATGATCTACTCATAGCAGGAAAAAACCAAAGCAGTGGAAGAGCGTTCCCTCACTAATGCTACATCATTTTGCATTCTGTACTTGTCTAAACAGGAAACACAAACGCATTGCAGGCAGGGCTTTAAAAATAATCCTTCCAATAAACCCTAATGGTAATGGAAAATACAAACAGCAGTTGCCTTAGATGGATCTTGCCAGCCACTGGCTCCGTGGGTAGTCGGTTGCATGTAAGAGGAAGTTTGGATTAGTCAACAGAACAGAACTGTAAACACACAAGAGCCAGGCCCATGAAGCTACTAAATTCACATAGGTGCTGTGCATTGTGGGCAGTGGTCTACGCTAGATTTACAACCAACCAATACATAAAAAAATATATAACAAGAAAAAAATAATCAGCTAAGTATGTTCCTTTAACAATAAACAGTCATTTGTGTGTCAATCACATCTAACACAAGAATGAATGTGGCCTCTGGTCATTTTCATACTCAAGTTCCCAAGTGAGATGATCATACTAAAGAGAACGCTAACGTTTAAAGCAAAAGGCCAAACCAGATTTTTATCTTTGTGCAGTAGGGATTTTTTCTAGAGAGTGAAAAAAGTATAGAAAAAAGAATTAACAAAGATATTTGTGATTTTGTTGCCAGTCAGTAAGAAATCTCAAGGTTCAGTGGACGTGCATGTAGCCTAAAACACAAAAAATATCTCAGACAGTGTAAACAGCCATTATAGACAGGCATTTGAGGATTCAAGGGACTGTGTGTTAATACTGTTATTATATTAAAGTGGATGGTTTGAACGGGGATGCCTTTACAGACCTGGTCGTAAAAGAGAAAGGAACAACTTTCGTATGAACCATGGTCGTTAATGCGCAGCCGCTGGAAAGAGACGTTTTCTTAACCAGTGCTTTGGTTACCCAGATAACTGCAAGCTTCACCAAGGAAGGCTGCTCTGCTTAGCGTAAGGTCGCCGTGCGCGTACCAGGAAACCTTTTGACCCAAACGTTCCTTGTGCTCCATGCTAAGGGGCTTGACTTGGCCTCCGGTGTCAAGGGACAAGGCACCTACAGATCCAGTACAGGGAAACCGTGAGGTCCTGAAATGGCTCACAAGAAGATCTTACTCACTGCTGGGAGGCAGAATCCTTCACCTGCACCTCCACAAGTGCACCTGGTGGAAGGGAAGGCTGTGAACGGACTTTTTCCTCAACTTATTCCCAGGTAAATACGCACATTTTTGGAAGCTGTAAAAAAAAAGGATGACCGACAGCAGGTCATCTGCTGCGCCTTGATGGTTGCGCAAAGCGTCAGACAACAGCTTTCCCGAGCAGAGCTCAACTGAGTTTAATGATGCAATGAAATCTCACAACAAAGTCCACATCGTTGTGAACCAAACAAGGCTGGCAAACCCAATTTTCCAAAACATCGTCAAATTTCACGTTTTACATCTTCGCCACTAGTTCTTTGCCTCTCGGAATGTTCCCAGTTAAAATAGGCATTACTAATATGTTTGCAGAAGTGTACAGCACGTCTGATTGTTTATTGACTTCTACGCTGAAATGGGCCAGTAGTAAGTCTGAGCAGAGGAAGAACCAGTCAAACTAAAAAATCTTCAAACGCTTCAATGTGAATCTTCTCAAGAGATGCAGCAATCTAATCTGACTGTTTGGGATTAGTTTGTTGAAGATCGACAGAGACTTAGAAGACGTCGCGGATGTCGTTTTGGACTGCTCAGGTCCTGAGAAATTCAAGGACTTTGTGTATTTTTACATATTAAGTAAAAGGGTAAACGCCAGGTAAAGGGTTGAAGGCCAGGCTATATCTGGGCCCTACTGTTCTTGGCTCGTTCCCTTTTAATTAACCCTAAGGCTCTTACCTGAAAAGCGCCACGCAGTGACGATGGTGTTACATAACTGAGCTGAGTGAGATCCTCTCCACACGTGTTCCCAGAGGGTGGTGACAGGTGGGGGCCCAGCCCCAGCCCAGAAAGGTTCTCAGATGGCCTTCAACGTTATAAAGCACAGCTTTCGTCTGGGTTTTTTTCTGCACTTTTTAGGGGTCCCTTAAGGGGGATTTCTGTTTTGATACTTGTCCATGCACCTCTCTGCAGCACTTTGCTCTTGACATCTCACTTTTTTATCCTCAGTACCAGCAGCACTTTCTGAGTCGTACTAGGTAAGAACATCTGGTTGATAAATAAAATGTCAATGAAAACGACCATTTAGCTGTGAAGACAATGGAACTTCAAGGGTTATCAGTTCACCAACAGACCAGGCCCGCTGGAATTCAGCATTGCATTTTAATAGGCAGAAACTGAATACAGACACTATTGACGGTTATGGTTAATCCCGCTGATGCAGAAAAATAGCCTGGTGACCACTCACATTCCACTCAATATTTTGATTTAAAAATTTATTTTCTTGAGATACTCCTGGTAAGACTGTAGCCATTGAACAGGTATACCCATATAATGAGGAATCTCTGCCCTGGGAGAAAGCAAGCCTTTTTATTGCACGTTAACCCTTACTGTGCCACTTTTGTACGTCGTTCTGGAGAAGAGCGTCTGCAAAAATGACCAATGTAAACGCAGGCCTGTGGCTTTACGGGGTGAAATAATGCAATGTGCTGGCTGAATCACGCTGCTGTGCTGAGGTTATTGCATGTTGACAGGTGCAGACAGGCTGCCAGAAGAGCTGTCAACCGCCGTCCTCAGTCACAGGGGCTGCCTGCCCCGCCGCTGACCAAGTGCAAATAAACACGAGATCGACGTGTAACCGCAAAGAGACACAAACACCTGCGCAAAGGCCTCTGAAACATGAGACTGGAAACTACGGATCAAACAGGTCAACCCTGTAACAAGCAGCGAGTGAAATCCAAAGGCAGGTAAAGACGGAGAATCTACCCTTTCCAGCGTGAAACTGAAGAGTTGCCAGTTCAAATGCTATCACTGCTGTTTTTGAGGTAATTAATAAGATCAGATATATATAATATATATTTAACTATATATCAATATATTTAACAATATAAATTAATGTATAGCTTAAATTTGATGAACAACGAAGGCTGCTTTAGAAAAAAGGTGCCTGCTAAGCTGGTCAATTAATGAAAATTAAAGGAAATTGTTTTGACTCACCTTTATTCACTAGAAGGTTGTCAGCATTGTAATTCCAAAATTGTGCCAACCTTGCACCAGAAATCCTTACAGAATTGACTACCAATAGAAGAGTTCAACAAGGCTTTCACCCTGACTCCCCATTCACAGAGAAACAACCGCCTTCGCGAATGTTCCAATGCAGGCCAGGTTAATCGACCACAATGTGCGCAGGGAGATTCACGACTATCGTATACAGCAGAAAGGCCCGCCTGACAAAGAACGCCCCTCCTGAGGTATTTGTGTTTTTTTCATGACAAACGTACACACGTTCTCATGTGCAGTCATTGCCAATTTTCTGTCAGCGTAATTATACCCTGCAGATTCAACAGCCACGCACTCTGAATACGGCCTGTAAAATGGGTTGCTAAGCAGACCGTGTCTAATCAAGCATTTGTTTGATTAGAGGAAACCGAGACACGCGTTTGAAACAGAAGAATGACCAAAGAACCACCCAAAAAAACAAAACAACGGCTTGTAGGCCTTCTTAGGTACGAGAAAATTCTTTGGTTGACCCCGTGGAATGCGAGTTTGGCTTTTATGTAACAGACTGAAGTTTATTTTTATCCCATTGACACTACTTAGTTGTTTAATCTCAGGTCCTAATAGTCCAGGGCAGAATAACCCTTCTCTCCGCATGCTAACACAGTTCAGAGTTGTGTCTCAGGCACAAGAGAGCCCTATTTTCAAGGGCCCATTTTCATGCCAGAAACTAGATTCCCTGTCGCCCCAACCACGATCAGCACACCTCACTTGTCTGCAGAGATGAACACAAAGTTCATCTTTCTGCTTTATAACATTGTCAAGACGCTGTGACAAAACATCATGACTAAAATCCTCTCCGTGCTTAAGTGCAAGAAATGATACGTTTTTAACTTCCCCATTAACAAAATAATAACAAACCCTCCATAGCTTTAAAGCCTGTGGTAGGCAATAGATCACCCCTGCAATTGCCCATGTGGGACCTTACTGAAAACCAACATGGCCAGATATTATGGGCTGTTGATGGAGAGGTCAGTATTATTTACTTAGCAGACATATAGTCTTGTCCAGACCAATGTGTACGGCTTAAAGTTTAATGTATGTACCAACACATTTGGATATCTACTGAAGCAAATCGCCATTCTCTTTATTAGTCCATCTGGGCAACGGCCTCAAAGCTGCCCGTCTCTGGAATGCAGCGGGTTGCGCGACAGGGAGTCTGGGAGAGGACGGATCTGCATTCCTGGCAGGGAGAGTGAAGCAGCAGAGCTAAAGAGCGTTCTCGTGGGGCTGCCATGGCGATGAGTCTCACAGCTCAGGCCCAATCTTTGCAGAAGTCTCTCATGGTGAGAAAAAGCGATCACCTCCACCATGGTCTTTTTCTCTGTGCATTCTGAACCGAAGTCATGCTGACTCTGTGACAGGCACTGGCGTTAGGAAGCATCGGTGATGACACAATCCCAGGCTCGGGCTGAAACGTAATTTCCGATGCCCTGCCGGGACGTCCTTGCTGATCAACGGTGGACCATTTTGGTGTTACCCACAAGGCCACAGCAGACAGTAAGCATGGGCCCTGTCTAACGCTCCCGAGGAGCAGTGGCCTAAATTCACAGTCCAACCCAAACTTCGGTCTGCTCACAGACAGCATGAGAGTAGACAAAATAATACAAGCAAACACAATGCTAATGACAAAACCCGCACGTTTCTAAAGGTTTAGTGTATTTTCGCAGTTAACTCGCAGATTTTTCCCGTCTCTTCTAAGACTTCTAGGCCTGGCTATGGTTGTTATTAATAAGATTGGTCAATATTTTGGTATATCTGTCCTGAGCTCAGTTTGAGCTTCATCACATCCTCAGCCTATGGGTAAACGCAGCTGAAAAGTGGCAGGAGCCCATGAATCCAGAAACTGAGGTCACATGTCAGTTCAGGTGGCGTTGACAACTTAGCCCCTGCATGCAAATGTCCTTGCCTAACCATTACTCAAAACACTTGCGATCCCAGTCAGCTCTGCCAATGAAAGCAACCTTGTCTTTTTCACCAACACAGAGTCTCAGCGGCAGCTAATCAGACTGATCAGTTGTCATTTCAGAGTCGATGACAACAAGATAGCAAAAAGGTGGCATTATCGTTCTTATTTTTAGACTGCGTTTAGAAGGCCTTTTCCGAGGCACGCAAGGTTCAATAGAAATCAGAGCAACAGAAAAAGGATTTTGGATGTAAATTCCACCCCTAGAGCGCAGGCACATGACCAGCCTCTTAAAACAATAACCACTTCTTGAAAACCCGGGTCTGAATATTTAAATTTACAGTTTGACCATAAGAGTATGACAAGTACTGCGTTAGGGCTTGTTGCTAACGGCTTTGTTTAACGTGGACAGGGCACACGCAACAAAAAGTCAGGAGCATTTCATTATCAACGCCGAGTAACCCTTAATTTTAGTGCATCCCAGATAAACTAAGTCACTCTTGAGAAGGAGGCAATAGCGTAGCAGCAAAAATCATCACAGGTCCATAACAAATAAAATAAAAAACTAAAAAACATAGCCAAAAACTTTCAGACTGTGGATTTTTGTCTGATCGAAAGCGACTGGTGACGGATTAGTCGATTAAGGTCTAGCAATCTAGCTAGTGTAGCTAATGAGACTTCTTTTTTGTGGTCCTCACTAACGCACGGCGACCCATGCGCAGAAATACGCACGCACGCAAACGCCAGCACCAAAACCACACGTGCAAACACACACAGACAAAGCGCCGCGCGCGGACTGTGGGACACAATCTCCTTGATCCCGGGATAAGCCGATAAAGCACAACAGTAGCATCAGAGAGGTAATCTCCCTGCAGAGGAACTGCCCTTGTTGTCTCTGATCAGCAGTGATCTGCCGGGAGATTGGCCTTATCGCTGTACAAACGTAGGGGCCACCCCCCACTGCCGCTGTCCTGACCTGCTGGACAGTGAGAGGGGACATGTAACATGATCACGGGCGCCACAGATCTCTGTTAAATGAGGGGCCACAACCTTCACTCCGCCTCCTCCAGCCTCCTCTCCTTGCCAGGCATTTGAACTCTTCAGTCATCTTAAGCATTTGAGCAGCAGGAAGGAGCTCGGTCCACAGCCCCCATGGCAGAAAGCAAAGAGAACAGAGCTGCAGAAAAAGGCTGTTGTTTACTGCACGTTTGCCCACTTCCTGTTCCTGGTAGCTGCAGGTGGAGTTTTAGTTTTTCCCTCATTCTCAGTCTATCATTGCAGGCTCAAAACTTTCCACTCAACGCGCCGTCACTCACGGGCTCCTGAGCACCCCGAGATCGGAGGACTGATCATCACAGGTGCATCTCTTAGTTACGTCACACGGTGGAAACGAGCAGATAAAATGAAAACATTCCTGCATGGAGCTGGGAAAACTGTGTTCTGCTGCTGTGATACCATATTGGGTGAAACATAAAGATTTTCCATTTGAGGGCACCAAACCGTTATTACCTTTTATCCCCCAGGATGGAATGCATTCCTTAACGCTTTTAGGAAAGCCCTAAACTGAATGGGCTGCTTTTGTCTCTGGGACTGGCATGCAGCAAAGCTGAGAGGAGATGGTCACAAGCTCCTTACTCAAACCCTGTTACACACATGCATGCTCACACACACACACACACACACACACACACACACACACACACACACACACACACACAGCACAGCAGAAAGGAGAGCTGCTCTATGTAGACATCTAACTATATTCATGTTGTGTCTGGAC
>JAOYSI010004863.1:0-13975 GCA_025775065.1 Hiodon alosoides
TATTGCATGAATGCAATCCATGTTGCAACTGTGTATCTTGTAGATGATTTATCCAGAGAGCAGTAGTTAATTTCACTGGTGATTGTCACAATGATGAGCTAGTCGCATATAATCTCCTCTAATCAATTCCAACTTAGAATTTCATTTAGCTGGATATTAACATATTCACCACACAGCTGATGCTACCACTATCACCAGCACATACCGTAACCAGCAGGCATAGATTCCTTGATCACTCTGTGACACATTTAACATTAACAGGAGACCATCCTGCTTCATCATTGGCTTCCCATCCTCTTCCTTCAGCTCCTGAAGACCATGGGAGAAGTTGAACCCCCAGTGCAGGGAAATGTTGCCCCCTGACCTGGCAAACAACTGACAGTGGAAGAGCGTGCTCTCTCCCTCCTTGGCGTAAATTGCATATGGGGGGTTGGCTTTTATCGGCAGGGCAGAACAGTGGTAAATCACCTCTGTTCAAGAGAGACAAAAAGTGAAGAAAATACAGGTTAAGGGATTGTGCTGAATTAGTACAAATGTATCCATTGTTGGTAAATTTGGAAGCAGAACTCTTTATTTAAATCAGTTTGGCAACAGATGAAGGCTATCATAGGGTCTCGCTCACTGTACATGAAAGCCCTCCACTACAGCAGACCCGTTCCACCACCCTAACCAGAGCAACATCCTTTAGCCACATCTAATTTCTATATCATTATCGTTATCATTTATTACTATTATTTATTATTATCATTTAGCATTATCAGATTGTGAGTGTGTCTGCAGGGATACCTTTGGATACAGATATAACCAACAGCATGACCACCAACTTCATGTCTGCAAAATAAAACAGAGTAAGTAAATAAATAAAAACTAAGACATGAGTAGGAAATATAAATAACAATGCATCTAAAAGACTACGTTATACTTCAGTCCACCATACAGCAGTAACACACAAAGGATTAGTATTCCGCGGTATTTCGGTACATCAAAATATCATGATACAAAAATTATATAATACCCAATATCGGAGTAAAAATAAATAATAAATAATAAATAAATCGATATAAAGTTTTTTTTTTTTTTGGTGATATATTGCGTTTATCGGTCTGTCATGGTTTGAGGCTCCAAAACAACACTTTAATTTTCTGCTTTAAAAACAATATTAAACTATATCTGCATATAGGCCTACCAGAAGAAACTAACTTTCCTGCGGAAAATTTAATTACAGTACTGCCAAAGCAGCAACATAGCGGACGAATTTGACACTTGTAAAAAAAAAAAATAATAAAAAAAAAACAACTTTAAACAAATAAATAAATAAAGTTAGTGTGCTGCAAGAGACAGCCTTGTCGTAAATTCTGGTAAAAATAAAATTAAAAATGTGCCTCTTGTGCTACAATTCACTTTTTAATTCCTTAGAGCACTTCTAAACACCCCTGAATATAAACATCTGACTTAATAATAAAAAGCTTTGAGAAAAGTATTTGTTTTATTTTATTTTACAGTACTGTATGTTTTGAAACACCAGTGGCACTAGGAGTTTTTCTTTACACTGTTTTCCCTGCATTAACAGTTCTCTTTTTATATAATTTATACAAAGCTTTCTTTACAGTTGTATTTAATAGTCGGTGGCGATTACTTTGATTACACTATTTGATTACACTATTTGCTGAAGCATTAAGGGTGTTTTAGCCTCTACCACACTTTGTACTTGCGAATATTTTTATTTGACAGTCATTTAACATGTACTAGACATAAAATTCAAAGAATCGTGATAATATCGAATATCGTGATCTTATGCAGGGTATAGTATTGAAGTCGCCTAAATCAGGTATCGCAGAACACTACAAAGGATAACTGCAGAACAACGTGTGCAGGATACGCCGGTATGCATAGGTGTTTAGAAATAAACTCCAACTTTTAATGCGCGTAGATTTGCGTGGTACCGACCTCGATCACAAATTATTCAACTGGTGTGAGACAACACCTGAACACTTCTTAATAATCATTGAAATTAAATATTTACCTCAGTCCTAGTAGAAATTAGAACAAATGAAGGCGGTTATATCGGTCTTGTTTTGTGTCAGGTGAAATATATTTATATATAGTTATTTTGTTTAAATATATTTCGGAAGCACGCGAAAATAGTTCAGTGCATGTCTTCACAAAACCGAGTCCAACACTTGAAAGCAAACCTGAGAAAAACTAAATTGGTAGAAAACATCGCCTCTTAGCCACAGGATTATCACTTCCGCACACTGAAAGGGAAAGAAGAAAAAAAATGTTAAGGGCGAAGACGCATCAGAGGCGTCACTAGGACTTCAACACATTCGGGGCTCAGCCAAAGCTTTGAGTAGGTTACTGCACAAAAGTAAACGAACGAAAAAATTAAGAAAAAAAAACGTACTGAGATCAAAGAATTAAGTGATTTAAATCTTCAGTCAAGATCTGAACTACGATCTATTAAGTCAGCGAAGTTCCTGCATCACTAATGAGCGAATTTACCAACAGCCATCTACTAAATACATTTTATGTAACGAATAATAAAGTTGATTTGCAATAGTGTATCGCTTTGCCTATAGCTGTAACTAAATAATTCAGTAATCTAACGTATTTTTTGGTTCACCTCCTGGGAACAGGCTACGATTTTTGTGTCCCTCCGTTTGACCTATCCTTACTTCTTGAAGACGGACTGGAACTGAATATAGGATCAGGCTATGGGGAGAGAGAGAGAGAGAGAGAGTGAGAGAGAGAGAGCGCAAGGAATGTACACAGTTTGTTCGTCAGATCGGAACGAGCGGTTCTTTTTATTTGCCAAACTGGCTTCGGTAAATTCAAAGATTCCTACCGGTTCGGGGTATAAGAAAACGAATAAACAAAACAGAAATTCCTCCCGGCTCAGGGCAAAAATGAGTAGTACAGGCCATCAGGGGTCACGAAGGCCGTCTTCTCCTGGGCTTGGAGGGTCAGGGGCACCTGTCAATACCACTTTGTGAGGTCGAGGGCTGTTATGAAGCGGGCTGGTCCCAGGCGCTCGATCAGCTCATCGACCCTGGGCATGGGGTAGGCGTCGAATTTTGAGACCTCATTGAGCTTCCGGAAGTCATTACAAAACCGGTAGGAGCCATCCAGTTTGGGGACTAGAACCACGGGGCTGAACCAGGCACTGTGGGACTCCTCAATGACTCTTAGGTGCAACATGTTCCTTACCTCCTAGCGGATAGCGTTTCGCCTCGCCTCGGGCATCCGGCAGGGTTGGAGGCGGACCCGGACACCCCGTTCCGTCTGGATGTCGTGGTAGGCGAGCGTGGTCCGCCCCGGCAGGTCCGAGAACACATCTCAGTGCTGGAGGACCAGTTCCTGGAGGCCCTGCCTCTGGCCTGGACTCAGCTGCTCGCCTAGTGGGACCTCTGGGAGTGGAGAGTGAGCCGCCAGGGTTGGCAGGGCCGAGGTCTGGGGAGCCGGCGGTCTATGCCACTTTTTAAGCAGGTTAATGTGGTAGACCTGCGTCGGCTTGCGCCTCCCGGGTTGACGCACTCGGTAGTTTACCTCCCCCACCCTGGCAACCACTTCATAGGGGCCCTGCCACTTGGCCAGGAATTTGCACTCAGTCGTGGGGATGAGCACCAGGACCCACTCCCCCGGCTGGAACTGGTGCACCTGGGCCCCCTGGTTGTAGACTCGGGCCTGTCCCCGCTGGGCTTGTTGGAGGTGCCCCCTTACTACGGGCCAGACCTGGGCCATTCGAGTCTGCATCTTCTCGACGTGGTCGATCACTGAGCAGTGGGGGGAGGGCTGGCTCTCCCAGGCCTCCTTAGCTAAGTCCAACAACCCACGGGGCCGCCTCCCGTATAGTAGCTCAAAGGGGGAGAACCCCGTGGAGGCCTGGGGAACCTCCCGGATGGCGAACAGGACGTAAGGCAGGAGCTGGTCCCAATTCTTCCCGTCTTCCTCCATCACCTTCTTCAACATCTGCTTCAGCGTTTTATTGAAGCGCTCCATGAGCCTGTCGGTCTGAGGATGGTACACCGACGTTCTCAGCTGCGTCACCCATAGCAGGTGGAGCACTTCCTTTAAGACGCTAGACATGAAACAGGTCCTCTGGTCCGTCAGGATCTCCTTCACAATCCCTACTCGGCTAAACAGCAAAAAGGTTATTTTTAGGCCATGTAAAGGACCTGGGAGACACTGGGAGAGACCTGGGGGGAACCTTCCATGGCTGTAGCGGTATCCGGGGTCCCTGGTTCCGCTGGAGGAGCCGCCCGACTGTCTTCCGTAGCCATGGCGGTGTCTGTCGTCTCTTGCCCCGCCGGGGGAGCAGACTGGGACACCTCCCCGGCCATGGCAGTGTCTGGCGTCGCCGGATCCGCGAAGGGAGCTGACCGGGTTCCTTCCGTGGCCGTGGCGGTGCATGAGGTCCCAGGGGATCTGGCTTGGTCCCCCTCCTCGTCGGTGGAGGGTCGGTGCCGGCCACGCAGGCCTGCCGGACTTGCCTGGGGTGTGGCGTAAATGGGGCCGTTGGGCTGTCCCTGACAGGCCCCAGAACCTGTCGAAGATGGGACAGTCACACCCAATAAGGAGGGGAATGGGTAACTGGGGCACCAACCCGGCCCGCACTGCGAAGGTCCCCTGTGGCGTCCGGACCTCTATGCGACTGGTGAGGTAGCTCTTGGTGTCGCCGTGGACACAGACGACCGCAACATGTGTTCCCAGCCTCCCCTCGGCCAGTTCGGGCCAGATCAGGGTCACCACGCTGCCAGAATCAATGAAGGCGTACGTATCCCGCCGTCCAACCCGCACCGGCAGGTTCGGGGACGCGGGGTGCTCGTGGGCTCAACAGGTCGTTAGCAGGCACCTCCCGGGGGGTCGTCCCTCTCCGGGACTGGCCGATGGCGTGTGGACGTCTTCGCTGGGGCACTGTCGGGCCAGGTGTCCCTTCTGGCCACAGGAAAAGCACCTCCAATCGGCTTGCCTGGGGGGTGAGCGGCGGTTCCGGTCAGCCAGGGGTTGGGGTTGGTTGCCGCGCCTGCTCCGGGTCTGATCGGCGGGGCCCGACGGGGGGGTGCTCTGGCGGCCGGCAGTGGAGTGCTCATCCCACATCCGTAGGGCAGCCTGGTGGTTTTCCAGGAGCCGCACCAGGTCATCTACGCTCTCCGGCTGGTTCTGGGCCGCCCACTGCTTGGCCCCTGTGGGTAGGGCCCGGATACACCGGTCTAGCACAATCCGGTCAATGGCGATGGGGCCCTCTCCAGTCATGAGCCAGCTGCAGGTGAGCCGAACCAGCTGAGTCACCTGGCTCCGTATCGGCGCGGTGTGGTCATACTCCCAGGCGTGGAACCGGTGGGCATAGTCGGCCAGGTTGTACCCATATTGTGCTAGGATGGTCCTTCTTCAGCGTGGGGTAATCTGCAGCCTCTGCATCCCCCAAGTCGTGGCAGGCTTGCTGGGCGCGCCCGGTCAGGAAAGGCGCCAGCAGGGGTCCCCAGCACTCCTCGGGCTAGCCCTCTCGCTCTGCCGTGCGCTCAAACACCCGCAGGTACACTTCCACATCGTCTTCCGCGGTCTGCTTGGTGAGCAGTGTCGTCGGGGCGCCCTCGGGGAAGGTCCTGGGAGAACGACCAGCAGTTCTTGGAGGGCAGCCATCCCCTGGGCTTGCTGGGCTTGCGCTTGTGCCAGGGCGGTAAAGGCAGCTTCCATCTTGCCTTCAGTACCGTCTCTCTCTGTGTGCAGGCATGGGTAGTGGTATCAGGTTGCCTGCATTCTCCACCAAATGTGACAACCACGGGGCGTACTGGCTGCACCGCACGCAAGAGAGAGAGGAATGTACACGGTTTGTTCGTCAGCTCGGAACGACCGGTTCTTTTTATTCGCCAAACTGGCGTCGGTAAACTCAACATAAATTCCTCCCGGCTTGGGGAAAAAATAATGACGAAAATCCTCAGAAAAGAAAATGAAATCGTCCTCCTCGCTTGAGGGTACTCGGGACTCCCTCTCGCTCGCTCGTCTCCTGGCCGGAGCTGAAAAAACAGAGCACACGTTTCTCCCGATCGGCATTCGCTACTTTCGCTTTGCTCTCACCTGTAGCTTCCCTGGTGCCGACCCTTTTCCTTGTTTCTGCCGGCTTTTGTTCTTTCCCTCCCCAATCAGCCGATGCGTGTCAGCTGTGCCAGTGATTGCTAGGGAGGGAACGTACCCCCCCTCAAGAACCTGCCCCCGAGCTTGAGGGGGGAGCGGCTTCAGCCGCATCTGCCGTCCGTAAGCCCCGGGGTTGCCACACCCCTCATTGCCAGATTGTCTTTTGTGTTTACTACCAAGTCAGTTGCGGTCAGTTGTGGTCATCCCACAACCATCTGTTCCCTTGTGTCTGTACCTGCGTTTGGGTGTAAGACTAATGCTGCGAAGAAATACCATCAATAAACATGCTTAACACAAAACCTACCCGTCATAATCTCTGTCTAAACGTAAAAATAAGTACAATTATTTTAAGCATAAGAGGGGTCAGGACTGAGGCGTGAGGTATTGGCGGAAGAGGTACGTTTTCAGTTTCCTCTTGAAGATGGTGTTGACCTCATATCGTCTGATATCCTTAGGAAGTGCATGTACTGAGTAGAGTCGTTCGGACGACATTCGCATGCCTGGCAGTAGAGGATTGCAAGGATCTGGTGGGGTTGTATGCCGAGTTTAGCGTGCAGAAGTAGCCAGGAGCTGGTCCAGTGGTAGCTCGGTGAGTGAGAGTGAGAATCTTGCGGTGGATCCGAGCAGCAACAGGGAGTCAGTGGAGTTTGATGAGAAGGGGTTGGCGTGAGTGAACATCCTCTGATTGTAGACCACCCGAGAGTTCTGAATTTGTTAGATCTATATTATTATTTCATTATAATAATAATACTAATATTTTAACTTCTACTTAAAATGGCACCCTGTTTATTATGTGTATGATGCTTGGTCCTCATTTAGAATTTTAAAGGATCAATCTGAACGACATGCAAATATTTCTTTAAAAGAACACAGTTTTGTTATAGCAGGTTGTGGACTTTGTTTCTGGCTTGTAGTTAAAATATGTTATCAGTAGGTGGCAGTGCTGCATCAGTAAAGTTTGATCCAGCCCAATGATTCTTGTTTTAGCATAATGATTTGAGGATGGAGACATTGTGAGTACCTTGTCCTAAGTGAATGAGAAACGAGCGAAATGACTAAGTGGATTAGGGTGTTAATAAGTGTCAGCGCGGTGTAAGTTAATGATACAAAGCAGATTGCTTTACGTCTACATTTAATAATGTTGTTTTACTGACTTCTTTGTTTGCAATCTGTCGGGGAGAGAACAGGTGGATCCAAGCCTTATATCGTAAAAATGTAAAATAAAACTTGTGTATATATCGTAAAGCGCAAGCTTTTAAAATTAAAATTGTTTGTCAAATGATAAGGGGCTGCCCCAAGACCGTAAAGTTTCGTAAAAAACTAATCTAGTTTTTAAATTGATGCCTGCCAAGGGAGAAAAAATGTAAGAACCCCACTGTAATTGTGCCGAGGCCTCTGTTACTTCAGGCTTCACAAAGTCAAGTCAATTTATTTATATAGTACATTTAAAAACAACCAATGCTGAACAATATGCTGTGTATTGTTATGTACCAATCAAATAGGACAGACCACAATAAATAAAAACATTAAACAAACAAAACAGTTAAGCCCAACTGACCCTAAACTGACTCGAATGCCGTAGAATATAAAAATGCATTTTAAGCCGAAACTTAAAAGTCTCAGCGGTGAGAGATGACCTAATAAAAATGTACCCCAGTTAGCAGTAGATCCCTCTAATGGTATTGGAGGCACATTTAGCATTCACAGGAGACTTCTTCGTCTTTGGCTGCCATCACCCCTCTTTCAGCCTTCAGACCATGGGAGAAGTGAACCCCCCAGTGCAGGGAGATGTTGTCCTCTCCAAATCGGACAGTGGAGGAGCGTGATTTCAAATAAAAAACATACCTGTTAATTACTGAGTAATTGGGAAGCAGAGATTTGGCATCAGCTTCCTCTGCCTATTCGAAATTCTGACGGAATTCAAAAGTTTACAAGCTTAATTCTGAGAATCAAATGAGGCTACCTGCCAAGATATAACTAAAAAGGCCTGTGCCAAGGTTCTTCCCACTATATATGGCAAGGGACAATAAAAGGTGTGATGTAGAATTAGGGACCTGACAAAGATCAAAACCTGGTTATGGGAATTGTGACGTGTATGGTTTCACTGATGTCATATGCCTATTGTGTAATGTTGGTGAATGTGGACATTTTGCTCTTTTCTGCTTTTATCATCAAAATTATTGAACTTCTCTGGCATATATTTTATGTTTTGGGAGTATTTTGCAAAAGGAATGCGGTTAATTGGGATGACAGGTCCATCTCAGATCTGTTTAAAAAAATAAACATTTCAGGAATTTTTCTTAATGATTTAGAAAAAAAAAGTATTTTGTTAGAAGAGTTTGGTAGCCAAATGTCATGTTTATTTTTTCATAAAATATGAATCTTAGCTTCCTGATAGCTGCCGTCAATCCTGTGATATAACAGTGGATCTTTTATCTTATCTTCACATCTCTGCCTTTACATTTTTAAGACCGCACCAAGGACGTTGATCAAACAGAGGCAGTGTCCCCAGGTCACACCATATTACGGATGCATCACCCAACTAGGCCTCATCTTCGACCCCAGCTTTGCGGTGAGAAGAGATTCTGGGATGCATAAATCGCAGCAGAGGCCGAACGTTGCGTTTTACACCCCAGATGTAACGCTAAGTGGCCTGAAAACACTGTACTCCGCCACTGCGTGGGAGCAGGTTGATAGGGCTCTGCTCAGATTTATATTAACATTTGTGAACGACAAAAGGCACCGACGCCTTCAAGCTCGGGTTTCCGTCTTCGAGGTTGGGCCCGTGTCCTCTCGACAGATTTCACAGATTTAGTTCCCCACGTTGTTCCAGCTTCTGTCTGAACACTAGACAGTTTAGGGTCAGTGTTTATCCTAGTCATACTGTAGACATTAGGGAAGAAGTAGTGTTTATTTCCCCATTGTTCAGCGTTAAAACCATGTATTGGGGTGATGGGCAAGAGGCGGGCATGCTATTGTAGGGGTGCATGTGTTGAGGTGAGATGTCACATCAGGAGGAACTCCACCTGGGGGGAAAAAAAAACAATCTTACTGGATGAATAAAAAGCAAAATGCATCGTTGAGAATTCTGCGATTGTTTGATAGTTGCTATAAATACAGAGTTTCCCCCAAATCTCACGAGTGGGCTTGGATCACAAGACTCGCTGGGTCTCACAGAGCAGATATTTATTCTTTCGGGTTTCTTTGGCTCGATTCCCGTTTCGTAGTTCTTCCTTTTATGAACCCAACCCCGACCTTGAGATTAACGACAGTGGCTTTCTTAGCCTTCTGTGACGTCTGGAGCGGGAGTTTGATTCCATACCCGCCCAAGAAGTTGTATAATTTCCAGGATGCCTCAGCTTTACAATAAATGTAACCTTGAACATGAAAAATATTCGGATTCCTACATGAACAAAGTTCATAATATATGTAATTTTAGAAAACTCTGTTACAGACTGTTATGCCTGTATTGAATTAAAAAGTTATACTTGTAAGGTTACAATGACCAAACTAAAGCTCATTCCATTATATTGAATTAATTACCATGCGGCCACGTTGTCAAGGTTCGAGGCCTTGGGGAACCATGCAGAGAAATCTTGGCCTACACTTTCCTCATCGTGGACTTTTGTTAGTGCAAGGCCCTTAGTGGTGTATTTTAACCACAAGACCAAGCGTTAATGTTTAAACACACTCTCCTGCTAAAGCCACAGCTGCTGTTAAAAAGAAGTGTGTGTGTGTGTGTGTGTGCAAAGTGGCTACTAAACTATACACTGGTTTTGATTGTTAATGATCGTTGTCACACAAAATCTAACAAGCTGACCTGGATGATCTTTTCCCTGTAATTTCTTTTAATTATAATCATACATGGGGGCTGGTCTTGGTCTTGACTTTGCAAACCCAGTGGGACCATTCTGCTGGTTTAAGGTTAGTGAGGGATAGTAACAGCGTCCTTGTAGGTGAGACCATTGAGGTGACTATAATCTATGCAGAGATGCCCATCCTTTTTCCTGACTGAGACTACTGGGACAACCTATGGACTGGAACTCTCATATATAACACCAGTGTCAACGCATCCCCTTATAAATGATCCACAGCTCTGAATACAGCAGGCCCATAATTATAATACATATTGGTGGGGGACGTATCCTCAAAAAATATGCTCGATATATTGATATAAAAAATATAAATAAAATAAAAATGTGCTATTTGGCAGATTTTGTCCCCCCCAACTCCATGGCTATGTCTCTGGAATACAGGCTTGGTGGGAGATGGTGGTACTGCTCGTGAAGAAGGGGTCATCCCCAGTGGAGATACAGCACAGCATCAGATCTTCCGAAGTCCTTCTCTTGGTCTGCAAACACTCCCACCCACTGATGCAAAATGTCTCCAATTGTCCTTGTTATCAAACTTCTGTGTCGTTGCAGTCCTGGCGTTTCTGGTGAGCGCTAACCTTGCCCCCCCTGGGCCTCTGCTGCTGTGCCTGTGATCCACTGCACACCAAAAAAGCCATCTCGGGGTCGTTCAACTTGAAATTATAGGGGCAGCAACCTGGAGAGCTCACCATGGGACCATTTCCAGAAGAACCATGAACAGAACATGGTTTCTTCGGTCTGAGTGGCAACGGACGACCACCAACCCCCCACACAGATTCACCTGAACCCATGGACGAGTCCCTAAACCTGTGGGCTGCGAGGGGCTTAACATTGAAAGATTGCCCCCGCCCACTAACTATCTACAGCGTGTTTGGTTTTAAAATGGAAGTTTCTGTCACGGCGGACGTCAGTAGTCCTTCACCCCAGGGCGTGGTCGTGTCTCAGATGCATGGTGGGTAACATGCCATGTTGTAAAGAAGACAGTGACCTTGACAATGTCACTTTGTTGTAAGCACTAAATTTGCGGATGGCACAATCAGTTTTACTTTGATCTGAATTTATTGTTTCTCATTGAATGGTGCACAGTTGTGTTAAATGTGAAATGACAGTTAAATGACTCTTTATGACATTTTAAAGTAATTTAGTTAATGTGTAGGATTCTAGCTTGATCTAAAGAAGTGTTCTCACGTGGATCAAGGATATGTTCCTCATTAACAATTTAAAAGGGTTGTAAAGTTTATTTTGAAAAAACACTGGTATTAATACTAATTAATAATTTAGCCCTTTTCACTGATACCAGATTTCCTATTTGTGTTTAACAAAAAGTAAGATCCAAAGTCTAAACTCCACATATGCGGTGGTGAACTGGTTGATCTCCCCCTGTAGTTTCTGTTAATCATAGTCACAAATGGGGGGTGGTCTTGGTCTCGGCTTTGCGAACACAGTGGGACTCACACCCGGACTCTCCTGACAAAGGCTGCACAGGCTACTGTCGCTGAAGGGACCTGACGTCGAAGGTCATGAAGTGCCACAATAAATGTTAATTTTTGTCCAGGCATGTCGGATACCCTGCCCTTCCCTGTTACTGCTGTGGCCCTCTTTCTGCGCTCACAATTCCACACACAAAAGCATATAATTTATTTCATAGCTTCAGTAGCTGGGGACAAAAGACATCCAGTGCAGTGTTCAGAGCACTGGGATGTTTCGGGGGAAGAAAAATCCTAAATATTTTAATTGTTGCTGGGCAAATTGAAAACCTAAAATGTCAATTGAAAACCGCAAGTGCCCTGTCATCATTCATGTTAAGTTGCTTTCTAAAATGTCACTGTAGACTTTCCTTAAAAAGATCGAGATCATCAAAACAGAGGACAGGGGACAGCCACTAAGGCAGTGTTCAGCACTCTGCACCTCTGTCTGCACCAGACACAGTCCAACTGTTAGATGTAGTTTGCAGTGCAGTCTGGCGGCTTCCCACAGCTTTTGGCTGTAATAAGCTAATAACAGACACTGATGCCAAGGCCTCAGACGCCCCTGCTGTAGTGAACGGTTTAAACGTGGTGGAAATAAAAGCGAAGCACAAGGAGGAACAGTTGGAGGAGCAAAAGGAGGAAATTGTTTGTGGACCCCTACCAGCCAAAATTAACGTTTTGCTTGAATACTTTGCTTAATTTTATAGATTATGTCACAGTGACCACATGTACAGAGCATTTATCAAGAGCTTTTGATACGGAAATCTCAAAGTGGTGTGCATATGAAAAAAGAAGTACCCAACACAAGTTAAATATTAAGAAAAGTTAAAACAGTACTGCTCTTCTGATGTCAGTCCTGTTCTGAGCATTCCAAAGGCAAACTGCCATAGCAGCGAAAGCACCAACAGCCACAGTGATCGTCCATTCAAGCCATAGTGATCGTACATTCCATTCAAGCCATAGTGATCGTACATTCAAGCCACAGTAATCGTACATTCAAGCCATAGTGATCGTACATTCAAGCCACAGTGATCAGATGTTCAAGCCACAGTGATCGTACATTCAAGCCATAGTGATCATGCATTCAAGCCACAGTCATCATACATTCAAGCCACAGTCATCATACATTCAAGCCATAGTGATCAGATGTTCAAGCCACAGTGATCATTCATTCAAGCCACAGTGATCATACTGTCACAGTTCACGACACAGCCCCAGTTCCGCAGTAGATGTTATCAGTCACTTATCTCTCCAACCATTCAATTAACATTCTTGAAGCCCATGTGCACTGTTTCAATCACCTTCCCATTGGCCCTGCTCCTTCCAATTTGGTTTTCTGTTCCACATATTAGCCCATCACTAACCCTCACTCATTGTGAAGTCTTTTCAGTTTCACTACAGCGTCTTTGATCAGTCATTCCTATCTTGCCTTGTTCCCTGGATTCTTTGCCTTTCCTTTCCTTGCCTGACCTGACTACGAATTTGTATTTTCCTTGTAACTCTGTTAACTCTGTTATCAACTCTGTTTGATCATTTGACCATTGCTTTTGTCCCTGACCACGTCTTTGGCTATCCTTTTTTGCTTTGTCCTGCTGATACTCGACCTACGCCTGTCTGACCTTCCCTCTCAGCACTGCAACTGGGTTCTCCTGTTCCTGTACACTGTGGTGCATTGCATATACATTCAAGCCAGCGTGATCATACATTCCAAGTACTTGGAGAATGACATTTCCAGTTTGATGCAGAAATATAGTTGAATGATAAATCTGAATATTCAAGGTTTTTAAAGCAATAGAACTATCTTTTTGTGATATTCTGAATGAGATCATTATGCGGAAGCAATGGATTTAGCCTTATAACTGCATTATGGTACGCTCCACTTCGCGATTGGAATGTATGAATTTCAACATTTATTTCTGTACTATTTTTAGGTTCATGTATAAAGTTCAGAACAACAACATAACGTCTCATGTCTACTGATGAGCGCAGTGTTGCTAAGTCCTCAAAAATGTTTACTTTGGAGGGTGATTGAAAGAACTGACACCTTTCACGTTTTAGTTTTAAGCTTAACGTCTGTGTTTTAAGCTGTGTGTTCTCTATACGCCAGAACGCTGGGCCTCTTTTCGCCTTATCTTGTTGCGTTATCTTGTTGCGTTATCTTGTCCCATTGGTTTACTGTGCAGACCATAAAAGTTTTCTATCATGCCAAGGGTCCCTTATGTAAAATAAATGTTTTGGTGTTTTAAAATGGTAACATCACTTGTAGTTTATAACAGATACTTACCAATAATTCAGTTTATGTACAGGATATTTTTTACTTTAATGATTAAAGTGTGCAGTATGTATTACCTCGACTACAATAAACAATAAACACAGCACAATAAACTAATTTGAAATTAATATAAGAAATAGTTTGTTTTTAATATATTGTAACGGGGATGGGAAGCAGCGCCTCCCCCGCCAATGGCGTTCGGCCATCCCCGAGGGGGCTGTTGGGAAGCC
>JAOYSI010004864.1:0-13970 GCA_025775065.1 Hiodon alosoides
GATATAGATTTTGACAATATTTTAAGTTTGCCTTCTAGGTAGTATATTCGTGGCAAAATCTGTCACTATGTGTCAAGATATTGCGTTGATATCCTAAATTATCGCTCTCGTATGACGTTTCCAGGTATTTTCCAAATACAAGGCATTTATTAGTCACTTATTTTTTTGTTTTTTTTAAACTTTGTTCTTTGTTTATATTTCCACATTTCATAGTTTTGTGCAAGCAATACTGCAATTTCATATTTTGCCTTTAGCTAGCTAGGGTGCCGTAGTGTGAAATTGCATGTGTAGTGACGCTCTCACCAAGCCAATTTCAGCGTCCATTGAGCCTCAGAGCAGGAACTCCTAGATGGAAATAAACAACTCTCATTGGCTGATTGCCTTATTCGCCAGTTCTCCGAGGACAAATTCACTTGAGTGTAGTTTTTGTACTACATAAATGTAATTCCCACTGAGTGTATTAAAACAGACAAAAAGGTTGCTGCATGTGTTTGACTTTTGAGGTGAACAGCAAGCTCTTTAAGATACAGCTTTCAGGAATGTTTTGTCCCTAACTCAAAGGCAAAACCATGTGACGGTGGATAAAGAGACAGATGAGTGTTAGACAGTGAAGGCTGGCACAAGAGCAGATAGTTCCTGAGGAAATAAAGTGAATGCCCCTTTCTTCTTTTTGCTGTGATTTTTCTAATCAGAGTGTAACTCCTTGGACCATGATGACTTTGTTCACCATACTCTATGGGTTTTTTAATACAGCGTTCCACCCAGGAACCCCTTCTGCCTTCTTACAGAGCTCTGCGGCAGCTCCACACCTCACCCCACCATTTTCTCTGCTCAGCTTCTCACCTGCAGAGAGGCAGACTAGTCCTCATTTGCTCTAACTACTACTGCACAGTAGCCCTCAGGTCCACAGGCCAGTGCTCTAAAAACTACTCCACAGCAAAACTCAGGTCCACGGTTCAGTGCTCTAACCACTACTCCACAGTAAAACTCAGGTCCACGGTTCAGTGCTCTAACCACTACTCCACAGTAAAACTCAGGTCCACAGTCCAGTGCTATAACCACTCGTCAGATTCATCTTCATGTCCAAAGTCCAGTGCCTTAGGCTGTATCGAGCAAACAGCCAAATTTACTGTGTTTTGAAAAGGGCTGTGGGTGACACTCTCTGCAGGACCTTATCAAGCAGCGACGATGTTCAGGACCGGGAGACAGAAAAGGGCCGTCTGGAAGAAGCGTACGAGAAGTGTGACCGGGACCTTGATGAGCAGATCATTCAGCACTACACCGAGCTGACCACCGCCATCCGTACCTACCAGAGCATCACTGAACGGATCACCAGCTCTCGCAACAAGATCAAACAGGTGAGGCTCCAAGCCAGACACTTCTGCTCCTCACACAGCTGTCTAGTATCTCTGATTATGTTTTTACTACGACTAAACACTGTTTAAAGAGCTAGTGTTCTCATCTTGCCACTGTGTGCACAACCTGCTCTCCTCTTATATGCTGCTCAACTGTGTATCCCGATGTTAGTGATGGTGGCAGGGTGTGGGTTTATGATTGGTTGTTGAATATTCTCTTCTGTTGAATTGATTACTTTCTTATGTTTAATTGCTTACCTGTCCCAGGTAAAGGAGAACCTGCTCTCCTGTAAGATGCTGCTCCACTGTAAGCGAGACGAGTTGAGAAAGCTGTGGATTGAGGGCATCGAGCACAAACATGTCCTCAACTTGCTGGATGAAATCGAGAACATCAAACAGGTGCCACAAAGGCTGGAGGCCTGTATGTCGAGCAAACGCTACCTGTGTGCCACGGATATACTGGTGAGTTTGGATATTCTCGATCCTGTATGAAAGAATTTGCCAAGTTGGTCAGAGTTCGGCTGCCCATGTTGATTCGGGAGAGCGGATTTTTATACACGAAGTCAAGCTGAGTTTTGGTTGTCCTGCGAGGGAACAGGTTAGGTTCATTGGATTGGTTGCCATACTTATTAAATCAGCTGTCAGTCAAGCTTTCTTTGTGAATGAATATCTGGGGCTGAGCTTCTGTTAGCAGACTACCCTGTTATCCCACTTTGTGAATAAATATCAGGGGCTGAGCTTCAGTTAGCTGGCTACCCCGTTATCTCACTTTGTGAAAGTTTTAAAAAGGCGAACCTTGTTGGAATGTTGACATGATGCTTAATTTCTTCATCATGAATTCCCTTGGCAGAGAAAGGGAAGGTAGAAAGACATAGGACTTGTGGCGGATGGCCAGATGTTACCCCTCCTGATATGCCTCTCTGACATGTCACATCTGTGCCCTTGTGTCTGCCAAACTGGCAGCTCCAGCTGCAGCAGCTCATCAATTCTGATCCACAGAAACATTTTCGGTGTACTAAACAGGCACACCATGACTCTACCACCCCAGCCTCGCCTATTGTGTCCTGACCCACAGAAAAAGTTTCAGTGTGCTAGACAAGCACATCATGTCTCTACCACTCAACCTTGCCTTTTGTGTTCCAATTACATTCATTGAAAAAATTCTGCTGGATGATCTGTGTGTTTTAATTGCAGTAGTGATTCCCTCTTTGTGTTGATGCGCTTGGGAGTGGGGTCTGCTTAGCGGTCTCATTATCACTCAGACAACACTCCAGCAGCTTCAGCTAATGCATGGAGATTCTTTCGCTCGGGACGGACTTGCTAATGTGCTTGGCCCCCTAAGAGATATGCCCCAGCAGTCACATGGAGATTTTACTGGTTTTAGTAGACTGGTGATGAAGAATGATTCATATCTCACTGAGATCATTGGGTTTATAATTGTCTGTATACATTTTTGTCTTTACCCAGTCAGAGGCCTCTTTTAAAAATTAAATTAAAGAAGATCGGTTCTGATTTTGACAGTGTTGTAAACTATCCAAAGCCATCAGAAGTGTGATCAATCCTGTGTAAAAACAGCCTACATTATGTACAGTGTTGATGTCAGCACAACACCTGTGCTATGGCTGCTCTCTGCATTAGAGAGAAGTCTCTGTGGGTCACCTGCTCCCCCTCATTCCTGCACACATGCCCTTCTACTCTTATACTCATGCCCTTCTGTGTTAGCCAGCAGGTGTTTCTCCAGTAAACTCCTAGGTTTGTATGGTTATATCGAAGTGTGCTCAGGTTTACTGTGCGGCCCACAGGTAGGTTCAGGTGTGTTGAGGTGTAGCTGTGGTCCCCAGGTGTCGGCTGTGGCTTCATTGGAGGGACACCTGCTCCAGGTGGAGGGGTTGAGTGACCTGCGTCTGGAGCTGCACAGCAAGAAGCTGAACATCCACCTGGTGCTGATTGATGAACTACACCGCCACCTCTACATCAAGTCCACTGGCCGCGTTGGGCACCGGAACCGGGACCGGGACCGGGCCCGGTCCGGAGGGTGAGCCCTGGGATTCACAGACACTCCCATACCACATGAACACAACATGAGCTTCACCAAAGCTGTGTTAGCATCCCTGTGTGAGGATCTAACCAGGTCTCCTGATGTGAATGTGTGTGAATGTGGTCACATGCACTCAAAGAAGAAGGCTAGGGTATGGTTTTAGTTCTGTGTCTGTGTGTGTGTGTGTGTGTGTGTCTTTTGAGTGCCTAAATATTCATTATCGGCAGTAAACCGCTTCATTTGTGTTATCATGGCTATAGTCTGTCTGACACTAAGAGTTTCTGAAATAATTCAGCAGCGTTGTCAGAACATCTCACAAGTCTTTCTGTCTCTCGTCTTTAACGCAGTTCGTCTGTGAAGGAGCCCCCACAGCTCCCCCTGCTGGATGTCGGCACTATGTCATCGCCACGCAAATTGATGGATTCCTCTCAGTTTGGGCCGCTGCCGAGCTCCAGCAGTAAGTCTCCGCTGACCTTGGGCTGGAGGCGGAGCCGTCATGTACACTTTTATTTCTCAGCTTTGCTGCTGTTTGTGTGCACAGTGTGCTAAAACGTTGGTTTAACATCATGATCCCTACAATCTGAAGTAGGCAGCTAGGGGGGCCATGGTTCAGCTACGGATGCCTTATCAATTTTATGGAGTGGATTCTTTACACATTAAGACGTTTAGAAACACAGTTTACTCAACTACCTAGACGGATAGTGTTGTAGCTTCATATGTTATTTAGTTAGCTAGCTTGCAAACGTTGGAAGTTATTTTAAAATGGCCCTCTTCAAAATCTGCACCATTTAACTGCCAGCATAGTTGGAGCCATCTGCAGCTTAAGTCTATACAAAGCTTTGTGCCGATCTGTTCTGTGCAGATTGTTTAGTTCTTCGACTGTCCATCTGACACTCTGCTGGAACATAACTGTTCGACTTGGTCCCTAGCAAAAAAAGAGATCAAGATAATGAGTTTTTGAGAAAGGCAAATCGTCAAATCACATTGGTGAATTCAAAAATGGATCATACTTGGCCAAGTCACAACATGGACGGTGATTGAAGGCCAGCAGTGGATGCACTAAACTACAATCCTAAACAATCTGATTAAGATACAAATGCATACAGATAGCGTTTGTGCGCTGGGGTATTAGGTCGCCTTTGACATGGGTAAATGATGGAATTGCAGCTCTGCGCAGTGAGTTATACAGAAGGAATTGAAATGCAGCAGATCTAATCAGAGCAGGTTATTATACAGCTGGTTACTTTCTGACAGCCACTTCCACATTGACAACGGTTTGTTGTGCCAATAAAAATTGAAATGCGTTGTAGATGCTTGCATTAATGAACATGACAATGTGAGATTTGCGTGGTAGATGTTGTATATGACTTATTTATGGGGTTAAGGGGTATTTACTTATTTTGGAGTGCATATTCATCCATGGCTGGTGTTGGTCTGATTTCCCCAGTTTCCCACCCAGGCATTGTTTAAAAAGGTAAAATACTGAAATGGCAATGTTTATTTAACTGCCCCCCTCTCCGAACTCCATTAGAGTTGTGACGTTCCATCACCCCTGACCCTCCCCAGCCCTGATCACCCTGCATTGCCCGTTGTGCTGATCTGATTACAGTCTCTGTGATTGCTTCTTTAAGTGGCAAATTTACTAAAGCAGGTAAAAATGTTGTTATTTTACACCCAGGGCTCAAGTAATTTCCTCCTAATTCCAGTTTTCCCTACATTACGTGAAAAGCTTACAATTAGTCGTTCCGGGGACCTAAATTTGGTGGAGGACGACGGCGGGCAATTTTCATGGCTAAAGAGCTCTACTTTTTCACTGTTGTCTAATGGCCTGTGCAAACCTCATTTGTAACTGGTAATTGTTATAATTATTTCACAAACTACTGTTGAAAAACTAATGTCCATTAAGTTGCCATAAACATTAGCTCTTACTGTGGAATTAACTGCATCAAATGCAGGATGAACACAGTGTAGTTTTGTCTCTGTCTGTTTAACAACGTAGGCTTTAGTGTTTCTGAGGAACTGGCTGTTAAATCATGAACTCAACACTCAAAGTAAAGGTGATGGAAACTTTAGCAATGACAACAGTGTTTTGGTGCATTTATCTGTATCTGCATTTGCGCAGTTGTTGGCTGGGTCACAGCTGTGTCTAAAATACTGAGCCAGTCAGCTTGCTGGAGGTGGTGGTGGCGGTGGTGATGATAACGATGGTGATAGCGATTAGGGCTGAGATGATGATGATGACGATAGTGATTAGGGCTGAGATGATGATGATGATGATGACGACGACGATAGTGATTAGGGCTGAGATGATGATGATGATGATGATGACGGTGATAGTGATTTTTGGCTGAGATGATGATGAAGACGGCAATAGTGATTAGGGCTGAGATTATGATGACGACTACGACGATAGTGATTAGGGCAGTGTCTTTGAGGATCACAACGGTGGTAGTGATGATGATGAGGGCAATGCCACTCTTCTGCAGTGCGTGAACTACAAGAGTTGCGTGAGGACCAGGATGTGGACCCAGAAGAGAACAGCGCTGAGTTCATGGGGATCCTGATCAAGGGTCTGGCTAAGCTGAAGAAAATCCCAGAGACAATCAAGGCCATTGTGGAGCGCCTGGAGCCTGAGCTAAAGCAGATTGTTAAGAGGTCCACCACCCAGATCGCCGACCATGCCTCTGGCGAGAACCCGGCTCAGGAAAACCAGCCCAGGTGAGAGACTTCTGCCAGCCCCTACTGTTCTTCATCTAAAACAAAGCCCCATATAATGGATAATAAAAAGGTGTGGATGATCAGCCCTTTGTCATTTGGCCTTGAAAACTCAGATTTCCTGGGCATGCATATTTGGTCAAAGTATCTTTAAAGAGATATTATTCTAACAAGCAAACCTTTCTCCATTGAAACACAAAATTGCAGCACTTCCAACATCATGTTATCAAAGTTATTTTGATTTGTGTGGGATCAGGAGGTACCCACTCAAAGGTTATGTTTTCTCGCCGGCTGATGAGTTTTGTCTGGAAAAGAGCTCGAGAGCATTACATAGCTTTTAGCCGGCATCATCAACTGCTTCATCTAAACTTTCACCCATACTACAGTGGTCTATTTCTATTGGGCAAAACGAGGCTATTCACTTTAAATCTGTCTAACGTTATCGTGCACACAGTTTAGCCTTTCCTTTCTTTAAGGAATAAACTCTAGTAGTTTGACCTTGATATTCTGCTCTTTAATGCATTTCTTGTTTAGAAACAACAGTGTTTCAGAGGAGCCCTCTGAGAAAGCTGTTATGAAACAGATCATGTGAAGTTAGAAAGACGGTCTGCGCAGTTCTGCTCAGCTTGAGTCTAAGGGAAACTCTGCTCTCCAGTTTTATGATCAGTCCTTTGTAATTTGTCCTGTAACCTTTAATTAAGCAACTTTCAGATCTAGAGTGACGGGTGTTTTGACAACTATCCCATTAATTAGTAGATCTGAATGAAGCAATTAAAAAGTGAGGACTAAAGAAGGGCGTGTGTGTGTGTGTGTGTGTGTGTGTGTGTGTGTGTATATCTTTGTGGTGTATTTATTTTTTATCAAGCGCTGGTCCAAATGCTAAATTTTCTAAGGTGATCATCCTTGGGAAATAAATAAGAATTCAAATCCTAAGAAATGCAGAGGGATTGCAAGCTGTGGCTCTCAGTGGACTCCGTATCCTTTAAGTGATGGGCTGTCCACACTATTCACTGTTTGATAGAAACTCTGCCGTTTCCCTCACGTGTCCTTGGTTTGGGAATGTTAAATACTTCATGTTAATTGCCCATATCGTGGTCTACTACAATAAAGTAAGCAGGATCACCGGCGATGCTGAATTTCTACATGTTTCAGTAATGTTACACCTACTCTCATACCTGTATACTTTAGAGAGGTGCATACCTGAGGAACGACGAAATAAATGTTTAATGAATGTTTTAGTTGCTCTCTGCTGTACCCCATTCTCCAAAATCCCAAAAGGTTCGTCTCAGAGTGTCATGGTCTCTTCTCCCTTGACCCACGACGTCCTCCATCGGCCGGGTCCTTAAATCCTGAGCACTGTCACTCTGTTGCCTCCTGCAGGCTGCTGCTGGAGCTGCTGGAGCTGCTGTTTGACAAATTCAATGCGGTGGCGGCCGCGCACAGTGTGGTCCTGGGTCATCTGCAGCAGATTGTGGTCTCGCCCTCTGGTGCGCAGGAGGGAATCAAGTTGTACGAGCAGGCTGACGTCTCTGCCAAGATCCAGACAGTACTACAGGTGGGTGAGCTACCTGTGCAGCCAATCCTGTTGTCGTTTGTCAAACGAATAATAAGAGAAATCCATAAAGATCGTGACTGTCTTCCAGGTGAGTAAGCTACCTGTGGAGGTGATCCTGTGGATGTTATCGATTCTGTGATTCTCTCGCTGTGGTTTAATTTATTTATTTCTGCCAAAATTCTGTGACTCTTCCTGAGTTCACCTACATGTCTATTGGCTTATTGCGCTGTCGTTCACCAACATTTTTATTGGCGTATTTCCCTGGTGTTTACCTACACCTTTATTGTGTGTCACACGGTAGTTCACCTATATGTTTATTTTGTGTC
The DNA here is from genome assembly GCA_025775065.1 of Hiodon alosoides. Taxonomy (NCBI): domain Eukaryota; kingdom Metazoa; phylum Chordata; class Actinopteri; order Hiodontiformes; family Hiodontidae; genus Hiodon; species Hiodon alosoides. The sequence goes on from JAOYSI010004864.1 coordinate 7,990, forward strand.
GCTCTGTAGTTCACCTACATGTTTATTGGCGTGACACTCTGTAGTTCAAGGGTATGGCTTGAGTCAATGCACTAAAGGGGAAACCATTGTGTCCTGAAGCAGAAAGTTCCTTTCCCAAGGGTGAAACATAAATTCGATTCGATAAAATAGATTTGAACGCACAACCTTGAGGTGACCGGTATTCTGCCCCGTCTGCTGTCTCAGGTGTTCAGGGTCAGTGAAGGAGAAGAGATTGGGATATGGTTACAGAAAAAAACATTAAAAATGAGCTTTTGGAGGTGGTATGGAATGATTATTAAAGGATTAGTACCCTTTAGATGGAGAATAAAATGCACACATGCTTCGGCTGTGGTTCAGTCTGTAAGTTGATTTCTAATATGGTTTAAATGAGTTGGAGCCCTTCATAATACAAATAGGCTCAACTAAGGGCTGGTGACAATGCCTGCAGGAAGTATCTCTGGGTAATGGAATGCATTAAAGCCAGTTTCCAGGTTGCTTCTGCCGGCTGTCGGGTGCCAAGTCCCTCGTTGCCAAGGGCTAGCTGTTTGCCTGTTGCTGAGATGAGGGATAATGTAATCTCCTGATTAGAATACTCATTATGTGCAGTGAGGTTTTCTTATTCTGCCATTGGTGTTGTTTCCTGGTTGATTGTGTCTTTTTGAGCACATGTGATTTGTCTGGCTGGGCAGTTATCACGCGCAGCGGCCCTCCAGGGAGGCGCTCAGCGCGGTCAGATGTTGGCATCTGTGTTGGCTTTATTGTCTGTTAATTTCTCTTGCCGTTCTGTTCAATTAAGACGTCACCTGTGACATCTGTCTGGTGTGGAGGGGAGGGGGAGGGGGTGAGTGTACCCACAGAGAAAGAAGTTGTCATCATGGTTCTTCAGAAACATACTGGTGCTGTCATCAGTCTGGTAACTGCTTTTCACAAGTCTGAGGGCCAGGTGTAGCCAAACCAGGCCTGTGAGCTGGTGTCACCTGTGGAGGTGTGTGGGACAGGTGTGAGACTGCAGTCTGGTGTGGGATGGGACTGTTCCCATGCCCATAAACTGGAGTACTTAATTTGAATCCTTTCACTAAATATGTTTTAAATTGACGTTTTTCATTTAAATATCATAATGATAAAACTAGCAATACAATCAAATTATGTTTTTTACCAATCAGACATTATTTTTTATTGCATATTTACAAATAGAATTAGTCGCAAAGCGCTGAATAGCATGCAAAATGTTATGGTTGGGACCTTAGTAGCCATCCAGATGTCCAATTTGGTGAAATTTAGAGAACTGGGTTTATTTCTGGTTGTCCAAAATTAAATTTAAATTTAAAAAATTAAAAAAAAAATGTGTGTGTGGCACACTGGCAAGGCACTGGACTCCTGTATTTGCAGGTTCAGGATGGCCAACTCCAGCCTAGCTATGTGAGATATAAAACTTGATCATTCCCTACTTGAAAGCTTTAAGCCTCTAGGGTGGGGATCGTTTGCCCTTTCACACACAGACCCAGTCACTGGAGATAGCTTTTTAGTGTTTTGCATTACTTACATTCATAACTATTTTGGGACAAATAAACAAATACATTTTAACCAAAACAATTTTCTTAGTTTCTCATCAGCTGTACACAAAGTATTCCTTTGACTGTCTCACCCCTAGTCAAGTTCTCATTACCATACACACATTGTTCCTCTGACTATCTGAACCCCTAGTCAAGTTCTCCTTTGGCTGTACACACATTGTTCCTCTGACTGTCTCACCTCTAGTCAGGTTCTTCTTTGGCTGTACACAGTGTTCATCACAGGTTCTTGTAAAACTACTGTTCTATGTATGAAATGTTTACTAACGTCAGTTGAACTTCTAACTGGCTTTATAGTTATATATAAATAGTTAGCCTGCCGGTCAGCTGTTCGTTCAAGCCACGGTCACGAGCCAAATTACTAGTGTTGCTAGCTACCTCAAACATGTCAAACTTGCATGTCGGGTCACTTACCAGGACCTCTCTGCTTCCGGCACAATATTGTTATTGTTATTAAGTTGTAATAGTATCCTGTGCTGGCTACATTATTTTGTTCATTCAGCTAGCTTGTATAAGCCAGTCTCAGTGCTCTTGGACAGCATATTTTCAGTTTTATAGCTGTAAATATACAGCCAAAACGGTCGCACTATAGAACCCTGAAGAACAAATTGCTTACATTTCTGCAACTTTCTCTCTTTTCTAATTGCATTCTGTTTAAAAAAAGAATGTTTTCCTCTATGGCAGCTGCTTTGCTCTTTCCAATAATCGCCACAGCCTGCTGGTGAAAAAGTGCAGAAACCGGCTTTCTTCTGTCAGGCGTAATGCATTAAATTAATCAGCAGACGTGAGTCAGAAAATATTGGAGCTCATATTTTGGGCAACTACAAGTCTGACTGTGTAAGCTCTGATGTCCTCTCTCAGGATGTTGGCTATGGAAACGGCCTTACTAATTTGCTGTATACAATTTTGAATATCAAAATGCTAATTGTTTCAAAGGCAGGAATGCTTGACATCCAGGAGCTGGGTCAGATAAATAAGTCTAATTGAATTTTAAGGGCGCTTAAAAAAGCGTGCTTTTAACCAATCAGGAGGTACCATCAAACAACACATTGTCCATTAGTGTGCGGTGCGAGTTGATTTGCATTTTGAGTGTCTGCTGTTTTAACAATGATGAGTTATGATTTATGAACACCTTTTTTACAGTCCTGCCCCAGGTCCTGTGCTGTAGAAAAAAATGTTCAGGAGGCTTTGAAGACTTTCTGCTATGTGTAAATCCCCATGTGATGATTGTTGCACATTCCACGTATTGGTCTGTTCTCTTTATATGACCTCCTTAACTGTCAATAGAGATGGAAATGTGAGATCTGGACAACCAAATGTCCTAAAAAGCCAGGTGAAAAGTAGCATCAGTAGCCTTTTCACAGCCCAGGTTATCTAAAGCAGGGTTATATTGGAGGTCAGTCATGTGTGGAGTTTTCCCCCCTCTGTCCACGCACTCATATTAAAATCGTCTTATTCATGACTAATCTTTGGGTGTCGAAACAATTATGTGGGATGTCTGTGTTCTATAATGTTCAGGATGGATTTAGGAGGCATTCAAGGTCCAGAATGAGGTGATATGACAGAGCTGACGGGTCACAGAGCAAGGGGTGTGATGAAAAGCTCCAGATCTGCTCTTTCCTGCATATCTTAGTTCCATAACTAGGTCTTTGTGGTTTTCTTAAACTTTTGTGTAACCTTCAGTTTACACACATATCCTAAGAAATGCTCCATGAAGAAAGCACACTGGGCCATGCGGCTCCCCTGAAGGGTGCAGGCTCTGGGTGAGTGTCTCATCTTTAGTGCCAGAATTGAGACGATAGATGGCTGTTTCCTGGTTCCCCTACCTCACCCCACCTGTATGCGTGACTCCAACCAGGCTTCTGTTTATGCTGACACCAAACAGTTGCTTAACTTCAGCAGAACCGCTAGCTTTGGGCACAGTGCACAGAGAAGGGCTGACATCCTAGACATCACACGGCTGGAGTTGGAGGCTGATTCTGTCAGATGGGCCCAGAAGGATCTCCGATTTATTTCAGAAAATCCTGTCAAATGGAGATGAAAGCGTCTTTCTTGGGACTGTAATGAATTAATCATGGGCGGCCCTGAACTTAATAAAGACAAAGGAGAAGAGCGTCTAAATATATAAATATTCAGTCTTTCCTCCCGGCTTGTCACTCAAGTGAAAACTAGACCAAATTAATTGCAAAGGAGAGTCCAGAAGACAATGATCTGTTTTAATTAATAATGATGTGCTGAAATTGCATGTTGTTCTCCAAACATTTTAATCAGTATGTCACTTTCTCTACCCCAGGTGTCATTTAAATATTGGGGGTGCTTGGTACAATGGAAACCATGCATGAGTCATGGCTAATTCTTTCTTGCCTTCTGGGCTTTGGAGGAATTCTAAGTTCTGTCTCCTGGTTTGGTTCTGGGGAGACCACATGGGGCTGAACCAAGGTTAGTTTGTCTTGAGGCCGTCTTCATCCACATGATCCGCATAGGTGTTGTGCTCAGAACAGTGGCTTTAGAATGTTGAGCGCTGAAGTGTTCCTGGCTGGGGAGTGGCTGTTTGCTGGTGCACAGAGTCTGTGGAGACTTTCTCTCAGAGAAATGCCAATCTTTGTTGTTTGGCTTTTCGGTTTGTTTGGCTTCCTTGACATTCATCTATATTGCGCCCGGTCGGGAGTGAGATGGGGTGGGGGACGCGTTCTGTCAGAAGAATTAAATGCGCCTGGAGTGATGCAGAGTCCAGAGGCGTGAAAGAAAGTTAAGGATGAAGTCTTGCAGTTGCATTGGTACCCTATGATGGGGTGTGAAATTTCAGAGGTGTGAGGCTTTTGGAGCCCTATGGGTGCTGAGGATTAGGCACTGTTGACTCATTAGGGTTCATTCTGTGATAGTCAGGACATGCGTAGAAAATGTCCTCACGATCATTACAGCACACAACGTCCACTCAATCCTAACCGCACACACCGTCCGCACAAGCGTTACAACGCACGGAATCCACACAAGCATTACAACGCACGGAATCCACACAAGCATTACAACGCACGGAATCCACACAATCGTTGCAGCACACGGAATCCACACAATCATTGCAACACAATGCACTGTGGCCATGGAATATACGATGGGTTATGGAGCTGCAAAGTTTCTAAAGCAAATTGATTAATTACGTACAAAAGGGTTAATGAGCTTTCTTTGTGTCCGTACCCCCCAGAGCCCCTAGCTTGCCCCTGTACTAGCCAACAAAGCACAAGATAGAAAAAGTACACCATCTGTCTCCGTCTGCTTGTGTGGTCCTGGGTTTGGCCTCAGTTTGGTTGTCAGGGGGTGAGCCACTTGCCGGGCCTTGATGGCGAGGTTGATGTTGGCTTCATCCTTTATTGTGCACTGCTTGTTCCAGACCCCGGTTCGTGGGTGATTAGCCTCCTTCGTCTGCAGTGTGCGCCCCTGCTAATTGGCTGCTGGGCCGGAATAAAGGTGCATTTGATGAGATTTAATGTTGTTGACAAAGACGGAGTGTGCATGCAGAGAGACACTGGCAACGACACTGGTAATGAGGCTGTGGGTGGATAATTCTGCGGTTCGACCAACATAAGTGAATCAGCTTTTGTCTCTCGGAAGAAATGGATTTGGCTCTGTAAAAATAGCCAAGAATACTTTATAAACGAACTTTTGTCGCTTTTAGGCTAAAAATGATTTGTTGGAATTTATCATTTGATGTGCAGATGCACCTGTTTGCAGCCAGGGGGTGCAGTGTATCATCTGCCCCGCCCTCTTACTGCTTGATTGCCTCAGAAGTTCAGTCGCCTTCCATTAAAGCAATTGAAGTGTGTTGTAGCCCTTCATCAGGCGAATACTGGCATTTAATTAAGTCCTGAGTTACTTACTCTGTGTGCCAAATTCTCATTAGTAATTTATACGCGGACAGGGCAGGAACTCCGTGTCCCAGGTAAGAAGGATGGGTGCAGGCCAGTGCTTCCCTCAGTACTGGCCTCTACTTCAGCTTTAATTATGCAATTATAAGTGAGATACATCTCCGTCTCCTGAACCATTATTCTTCCTCTTTGGCTGTTTTTTTGTGGTTGGGAGTAAAAATAGACTCTGTAAGTTGCTGGAGCAAATTAACAAAAAAATGTAAAACTAATTTGTAACATTTGTTGGCAATTGCTTTACAAGTTTCTGCTGGGAAAAATGTTTTCTCCCTCACTAAATCATAATTACATTTACTCTGCAAAAAGTGTTAACCAATCCTAGTTCCTTCTTTTAAAAAAGTTTGTTTGCTGCTGTAGCATAATAGCCCTGACTGGAGTAATGGTAGGACCATATGTCATCAATCAATCAATTAAATCAATCAATTTTATTTTTATACAGCGCTTTTCACATGTTGCCATGTCACAAAGACGCTTTACATAGAGAAAGATA
>JAOYSI010004867.1:0-13968 GCA_025775065.1 Hiodon alosoides
TCACCGCTTCGCCTGTATGTCTCACTCTACGCTGTTCGTATCACCGCTTCGCCTGTATGTCTCACTCTACGCTGTTCGTATCACCGCTTCGCCTGTATGTCTCACTCTACGCTGTTCGTATCACCGCTTCGCCTGTATGTCTCACTCTACGCTGTTCGTATCACCGCTTCGCCTGTATGTCTCACTCTACGCTGTTCTTGTCACCGCTTCGCCTGTATGTCTCACTCTATGCTGTTCTTGTCACCGTTGTTGTGTAGCTGTTTTCCCATTTCTTCTCACCGGTTTCCTTTGTTTGCCCTACTTAAAACAGAGTTGCCCTTTTGAGTGTGAACTGGAGAGAAAGAGCGCTATTGGTTTCCCTACCGGTTTTTCTGAGCTCCCCTGCACTCCCCCAACCACCACACACACAGACACTCGAGCTTACCCCCTGCCAGTGACCCTTTCCAAAACGTGTAATGTGCATTACCGTAAAATGTATTACACAAGGTTTTAATTATCAGTTAGTCCAGAAAATACTTTCTAATCCTGCTGTAAGAGACTCGTGTATGTCCGAATATATTTTCATTCATTGGGAAATTCACAAATTTTGAATGAGTTGTTTGAATACATAGACAGTTTATAGCTGCACCTAAATACTCTAAACGTGATCATTTATTATGTTTAAAAATTGAAGACTGCGTGGTAAATAGCCGATGTGCTTGGTTCAGAGCAAGAGTAAGCTTCCTTATCCCCCACCCCCAAACAGAGTAAAACGTTACTTCAATGTTTTACTTGATAGCCACTAGCTGCTCGAGTTTCAGCTGTTACCTGTGTGTTGGTGCTTGTATGTTTAGAAGGCTGTGTTTTAATGCATTCCAACGTTCTGACAAAGCTGCTGTGACGTTATGAGAATGTTGTGCCTCAGCTTGATCACTGCGTTGTACTGCGAAGTATTGGACCGCAAACGTGGAGCCGACGCATTGATTGTTGGGTGTGTGTCGCTCACGCCACCTCCTCTTCCTCTCCCCGTGCCCAGACCCTGAAGAGGAAGGAGAAGGAATATGAGCACGAGATGGAGCGTCTTGCACGGGAGAAGATCTCCACGCAGCAGCGCCTGACGGAGCTGAAGAACGAGCTGAGCCAGTGGGTGGATGTGCTGGAGATCGAGCGCGTGCTCAGGCAGACCGTCCAGCCTGAGGACGACCAGGCCTCCACCTCCACTGCCTCAGGTGGGGTCTGCTTGGGAGTCTGCTTTGGACAGCAGGGTCCTCTAATGAAAAGGGCAGAAGTGATGCTTGCTGTATTGTTTGTGGCATAGTTTTTAGTTTTGCATTATTTTCTCCTGCATTATTTTCTCTCACTGAAGTGTCTTTGTTTCTTCTCCCAGAGGGTGAGGACAATGTGGAGCAGGATCTTCTCCTGCCACACAGCTCCCTTCCAAAAATTCCTCCGCAGCCACAACCAGAGGTGCGACCGCCCGCACTCGCCCCCCAGCTCTTGCCCTCCCACGTCTCCATCCAGCACAGGCCCAAGCCTGGCGCCCCTCCGCACACCCTGGCGCCTCTCCAATCACACCTGGTGGCGCAGCCCACCGTCATCTCGCACGCCTCAGTCTCCCACGCCTCAGTCATCCAAGCCGTCAGCCACGTCATACAGGCGGGTCCCAAGCACATCGGCCACATTGCGCCGTCCGCTACCTCAGCCACCACGGGGGGGGCTTCACAGCCTATTGGCCACATCACCGTGCACCCAGTGGCCCACCTGGGTCATCCGTTGCCTGGCCTCTACCCGCAGACTGTGGCTGTGACACAACCCGCCACTGTTGTGGGCCACCTGGCGCACACGCTGACTCACGGCCAGGTTAACGGTGTCGGCCTGTGCCAGCCAGCCGCCACTGCCCTAGTGGGCAAGCAGGCGTCTGTGGGCACCCAAGTGGTGACGCACCACCCGCAGCTGGTGGGACAAGCCGTGCTCAACCCTGTGACCATGGTGACCATGCCCTCCTTCCCCGTCAGCACCCTCAAACTGGCCTGAGGGTGCCAAACTGTCGAAAACAGGCTGCGTTCAGGACTGCCTGGCAGACAGAGACACACAGCGGAACCACTGATAAACAAAAAACTCCCATCAAAGCTCCAAATTCAGATGAAATTGCATTAAGAAAAGAAGAAAATTTCCTTTATTTTAAGTATGTATTTGTATCCGTACATTCCGAGAAACAGGTTTGATATTTTCAGCATAAATATTGGACAAACGGAAGCCACCTCCATGCGCGTGGGTACGTGCTGTGGAAGAGAATATCGCCTGTCATCTCTCTCCCGTTGTTGGGCTGGGTTGAGCATCTGGACGCAGAGAGGCCTATCATGCTGACAAGAACAGAAGAATCATGTGGCATAGAAGGACAACCAGTCGGGTTTGAACTGTGCACACATGCGCAAAATCTGTGCTTTGCTTGCCCTGCACATCCAGTCCTTGCTAACACTGAACGTTTTATGACTTTGCAGCATTATTAGGAGGATGTTGCATGTTAGCTTGGATGTGTCGTACAAATTGATAGATGGATTTGCCATGCCATTTGTCGCCCCTCTGTCAGGTAGGTGATGTCATTTTATTGGTCGTTCCACTGAATGGTGGACATTAATGAATCCTAGACAACAGTGGATAAATGCAAAGCAGAAACTGTCCATTGAAGGACTGTGAGGATTATCCCTTGTTGTGATCAGTGTGAAGAAGCCACAAGACAGTTTGCACCCCTTTTCATCATCTTCCCCTGTTGCCTGTTCGTCCCGGTTTTTTGTCTGGTGCTACCAGCCCGGTGTCTGGATTCCCGGTGGCAACCAATCTGCAGCTGGACTTCTAAGGTCTGCCTTGACACTCTGTGTTGCACTTGTTCGCCCTCTGCTGTCTAAAGAGCGTCACTACTTCTTGCCATGGGAAGTGGAAATGAAGTGGGAACTGTCACGGTAGGTAGAGACCTCTGCCAGGGGTAGGGCTCTTTCACAGAATCTCCAGGTCTGTGTGTCTCAGGCCGAAACCCTGGCGCCCGTTTCTACTGCCTATGTAAACGACATGTAATAATCTATGTGTGCCGTGCTGGAGTAAGGGCGGTGGACAAGAATACAGTGAACAAGAGGGGTGAAAGTGCAGGTCTGACGCCAAAGTGCGTAAAGCCCCTGCAACCTGGTCCCTCTCCCTGCTACTTTTCCTCACAAAGGCTTTTTTTCAGCCACTGTGCTCCGTCGTAACGGTTGGAATGCACGCACGTATTGAGTCGACCTCCCACAGTACTGTAACGGATACTCACTGGCCCTACGAGACGTGGTTTTACGCTCGCTAAAAGGACAGACCTGCTCTAATTCGAAAGGCTCCAACTAATAGCGGAACGGAGCCCAGTGAATGTTCAGTGAATTAATGGCATGTGTCGAAACTGTCTAGAGAGTGGTTTTTGTGTTTTCTTTGTGCGTTTGCGAATGCGCCAGGGAGAGAAAATGGAAGTCTTTGCGGTCCCCGTCATACTTTTAAAAAACGTCTATCTTAGTTGGGGTTTTATATATGTATATGAATGAGTACATGTGAGTATATGTGCACATCCACATGTGTATGTATTTTAAGATTTTAATGTTGTATGTTTTTGCATGTAGATAGTGTTTTTTCAGTTTTTTTTCTTTTTCTGGGACCATTTAGAAAACGATATACTATGGGGGCAACTTTACTGACCTCTATATGCATCAATATTATATATATATATATATAAATAAAATATTGTGTTTTCCCTATGGAGAAAGTTTAAGTTTATATATATATATATATCGCCTGTAAATTTTGGGCTGCATTTAGATCCAATTATGTCCACTATGTTTAAATAAAAATAATAAAATTCTTAATAAATCTAATTGCATTAACAACAAGGTCTTTTCTGAGTTTTTTTATATATACAATTCCATTAGAAATATGTTCTCTGTTGCACTGTTGTTTCAAATGGAGGCTGCAGTTCAAAATGGGAAGTCTTTTTACCAAATAGCCAGACAAGACAAAGCCTAAATAAAAATCTTCTGGCTCCATAAAAATTGTTAAAGGACCTAATCTCAATATCAGCTAGGTAACAATATGGCCGGAAAAGTGTCTCTTCTAGAAATGCTAAATTACTTTGATGGCGTCTTCTTCACTACTGACAATTAGCCTTTGATTAAATTACTAAAATGTTCACTGCACTATTTTGTTTTAACTGAAGACAGCTGACATTACAGAGTATGTTACACATGCTAGAATAATGCCTCTCTCCTCTAATTGGTTGTTAATTGCCAGCTGTAAAAAGTGTGGTGTCGACCCGATGTTATAGAAATACAAAGTCAAATGAAGGTGCAAATGGTAAGCAAGTTAGTTTAGAGTCTGTAAGCAAATAAAACTACCTGTGGAAAAAGCAGTAGGATAATGCATCCTTATAGTCTGTAATAAAATGACAGACAGCGTTGAGGTTCAACTGGCCCGTGTATTTGAAATGGGACTCTTTACACAGTGTTTTTTTTACACATCTTTACTTTTCAGAAAATGTATCTGTAGAAGCAGTTGGCAAACCGCTTCCTTTTTGTCTGTGGTGTCTGTGATTGTTGTTTACACACGTACAGCGCTGTGAACGCCACGTCACATCAGTTACACGGGGGTGTATGCAAGAGCCAAATAAGTAAATGCTGATCTCCGCTTGTGTCTGCTTGGAAACATCTGCGCAGAACGTTCTCTTGGACGTATATCTCAGCCTTTACAGAGAAGATGTCCTGGGACCAAGTTAAAATTCCTCCCTTGGCCCCTGCATCTGCTCCTGAATCTTCTGGAGTGTCTCCTGCATCCGCCTGAGCTGCAGAACAGAGGAAAGACCAATCAGTTTTACTGCTAACTACAATGTGTCTGAGCAATTGACATGAAAAAATGCCTGGTGCCGCACCTTGCTACTTAGACAATCACCCACCCGACACTGCTCCCCGTCCCAGGTTCTATACCTCCTCGTCCTTCTCCCAGATCAGCCTCTCCGCCTCCTGGTCCATCGAATCTGACACCAGGGGGACGGGGAAGTCCACTCCGCTCCCTCGCATCAGTCTACTGCACAGGCACACAGACAGCAGCACAGCGTCAGAAGACACCTGGAGCCAACCACGTCACACCGGCGGGAGGTGGGGAGAGGGAAGGCCTTGTCAAAAACTACAGACTACTGTTGTGACATTCAATTCTTTCTTTGTAGTCTGATGGAATTAACTACATTTAGTCAACACATTTTTTTTTTCTCATCCAATGAAAACCCCAAGTTTCGAAACAAATTAATTTGTGGGCTAATGTGTGTGTGTGTGTGTGTTTGCTTGCATGTCGATGTGAGTCATTGTGTGTGTGTGTGTGTTTGCTTGCATGTCAATGTGAGTCAATGTGTGTTTGCTTGCATGTCGATGTGAGTCATTGTGTGTGAGTTTGCTTTCATTTCAATGTGAGTCTGTGTGTGTTTGCTTGCATGTCGATGTGAGTCAGTTGGTGTTTGCTTGCATATTAATGTGAGTCAGTAGGTGTTTGCTTGCATGTCGATGTGAGTCAATGTGAATTTGCTGCATGTCGATGTGAGTCAGTGTGTGTTTGCTTACATGTCAATGTAAGTCAGTGTGTGTTTGCTGCATGTCAATGTAAGTCAATGTGTTTGCTTGCATGTTGATGGAGTCAGTGTGTTTGCTTACATGTTGATGTGAGTCAGTGTGTTTGCTTACATGTCGATGTGAGTCAATGTGAATTTGCTTGTATGTCAGTGGAGTCAGTGTGTGTTTGCTGCATGTCGATGTGAGTCAATGTGAATTTGCTTGTATGTCAGTGGAGTCAGTGTGTGTTTGCTGCATGTCGATGTGAGTCAATGTGAATTTGCTTGCATGTTGATGGAGTCAGTGTGTGTTTGCTGCATGTCGATGTGAGTCAATGTGTGTTTGCTGCATGTCGATGTGAGTCATTGTGAGTCAATGTGAATTTGCTTGCATGTCAGTGGAGTCAGTGTGTGTTTGCTGCATGTCGATGTGAGTCAATGTGAATTTGCTTGCATGTCGATGGAGTCAGTGTGTGTTTGCTGCATGTCGATGTGAGTCAATGTGTGTTTGCTGCATGTCGATGTGAGTCAATGTGAATTTGCTTGCATGTCAGTGGAGTCAGTGTGTGTTTGCTGCATGTCGATGTGAGTCAGTGTATGTTTGCTTACATGTCGATGTGAGTCAGTGTATGTTTGCTTACATGTCGATGTGAGTCAGTGTGTGTTTGCTGCATGTCGATGTGAGTCAATGTAAATTTGCTTGCATGTTGATGTGAGTCAATATGTGTTTGCTGCATGTCAATGTTAGTCATTGCGTTTCACACCTACTTGCGTTTTCTCTCTTTCACCACCATGCGGGTCATGTTCTGAATGCACTCCACACGGTAGTTCTCGTAGTGGGTCTCCCGGGTCACGTCCTTTAGGTCCTGCATGTGTGTGCGGACCAGCATGTTCCGCAGCATCAGGAAGTCGCTGTGAGCAGGGTTCTCCACTGCCATCACAACAGGCACCATTGGAGTTTAATTCACATACTGGCATGGGGCCTCACTTACCACATAGGCTTCAAACACATCGTTTAGATCCTGGTCCACAGACTTTCAGCTAAAAGAGTACATTTTTTATGTAGAAGAGGGACCCGGAATAGGGATGAAAACATTGCCAGTTATCAGCTTGAAAATGAAAAAAAAAATAAAAAATTGAAATTGCCCACATCTGCCTGAATACCTTCATGCTTATTAGCTTGATTTGTGGAAAATCAGTATAAGGGATCCTAGTCTGAGCTGTTGGAGCCCACTCCCGCGACTTCCCCTTGCTCTGCTGCCCTGATGGGGCGAAACTGGTCATTGAATGAGTACCTTCCACGATGCCCCAGGGGTACAGACGTCCCCGAGCCCTCCTCCCCCTGGCCTCCACCACGGCATTGCTGCCAATCACTGTGAACGGAATGCTGTCCTGGGGAAGGGGAAGGAATAATGTCACTTACCTAAAGGCTATGAGAGAAAAATCCAGGGATGTTGTAAAGAGCAGAGAATCTCTTCACTTTCTCCTAACTGTAGGGGAAGCACAGGTTCTAGTGGGGAACTGAAATTCACCTTGGATAAGGGTGCCGGCTAAATAAAACGTTTTTAAAGATATATTTTGATGGGGTTGTCATCAATATTTCTTAGACCAAAAAGACTTACTCTGGTCAATATTCATTCTTTGTATGTTGATGTACACATGTTCAAACAAGTAACTTGAGTTTACCTTTAGCTCCTGGTCTTGTTGTCTAAACTCTTCGTCTGAGTCGGAGTCACAGTTTGGGAATTGGTAGATCCTGATCCCGAGCTGGTCTATCTCCTCTCGTATCTGTGACAAAGCAAGTAGTCATGCTTCACGATTCGTCCCCACCTACCAATTACTGAGTCGTCCAGGGAGAGGGGCATGCCAGTCCCACCCTGAGTTTCTTTTTCCTGACTTCAGAAGGGGTGAGGCTGTCTGCCTTGGCCAGCACGGGAACAATGTTGACTTTCCCATGTAGGGCCTTCATGAACTCCACATCCAAGGGCCTGAGGCTTAAAAAAACAATATTTTTTTCTGGTTTTATTGTGCCTATAAGAGTAATGTAGTTAAAATCTAAATATTTATAAGGGCACAATAGCAGCCCACCGGATCACAGTCCACCCCCTCAGCCACTATGCCTACAGATGTCCACACAGCACACGTTTAATCTGCGTGCTATAGGGAGGCTGTCCTCGTACCCGTGGCCGTAGGGGGAGATGAAGTAGAGGCAGCAGTGCACTCGGTGGTCCTGGATGTTCTTGCGATTCAAACCACTCTCATCCCTGAAGTACTGCTCAAACTGCTGGTCAATGTAGTCTGTGACTGTCCTCCAGCTAGAGGATCAGAGGGGAAAAAATCAGAGGAAACAACGAACACACACACACAAACACACACAGCGCTCAAAAATATAATCAACTCCAAAGGTCCAGTGAAAAAAACAGTGTTATGGAGATTCTCTTTTCTGCTCTCATTTGCACACCACTCTGTGTTATCGACGGCATCTCCGAAGCCAGGTGTGTCCACAACGGTAAGCCTCAGCCGGACACCCTTCTCCTCAATGTCCACCGTGTGCCGGGTGATCTCCACAGTCTGTGTGATCCGCTCTGCATGGACCACAGACAGGCACTCAGCTTCCACAGGACTCTCAAAAGCTACCACTGACATCTTACTAACAGAACACAGTACAATCAACGCCTCCCTAACTGGATGCAGATACACATTTCATTCGGACAATTTGTGTATGTCACTAATGAGATCAAGATACGTTTATAAGTATAATCTTCAAACGATTACCAAGATTGTTTTCAATAAACGGCACAATATTTTTTGTACGGTTTTTAAAGTTTGACATTGGAGCACTGGTTTCTGTAAATACTGGGAGAGGGCAAACGTACACAGCAAAATTGAAAAAAAAAAAAAAAAAGAATAATTAATAACCTCTTCACTTTTTTTCACTTTAAGAGTTAACTTATTGAAAAGCAGCACACAGAGGTCACTGTTATAGTAAAACATATAACATAACAAAATGTGTTCTACCTTCAGCATTGAGTAACTTTCTATCTTTGTAGAGGTCTGTGAGGAAGAGGCTGTTGATTAGAGTGGACTTCCCCAATCCAGACTCCCCTTAATTCAAAAAGAAGATTATTAGTGCTACTGGGGAATGGATGCTGGAATCCAAGACATCAAATTGCTACACTTAAGTTACTACAGAAAATGACTGCAAAAAAGTTTGTTTTGTGAAGGAATGTACACATACAACAGCTGCCGGATCATTTTGGTCAAAGCTGCTTTTGGAACACATTTGAACAGATTACATTTAAACTTGAGAATAGATTCACTTTTATTGATATATTGCCTATCATCTTGTGCATACATTTTGGGTGGAATCATTTTAATCCCATCAGTCGTTCTATTTCCATGATGCAGGTGACTAAGGATTGGATGGAGAAGTGAGGACTACTAGAACTGCGTGAGATAGCTGAGTCAGTGTTCTCCTCTCCAAGCCGCATCCTCAGGTATCCACTGCACTCACCTGCCACCATCAGTGTGAAGTCAAAGCCCCTTTTCACTGACTTTCTGTGCACCTGGTTAGGTAGTGTGGCAAAGCCCACATATTCCTTATCTTGGTCCTACAAAGACCAAAAAAGAAGGAGAAAACAGTACATTTCTTATCAAAGACAAGTACGGACTCATTGCACAATAAAATAAAATTACAAAATTCTGAATGTGCACAATAGCCATCCAGCCTACCATTCTCTCAACATCACCTGAGGGGTTATAGTTACTGTACCTCTGCAGAGTCATAGGGATCAAATCGGGCCCAGGGGCTCTTGGACCGGGAAGGGCTGCTGGGAACTTCCATGGTGGTCAGCTGAAACCTGTGATATGGCTCCGATTCAAACACCTTAGAGACCCTGCGCGTCCTGGGATGGCGAAAGAAGGGGCTGGTCCCCGGGGTGTTGGGGTGGCTGGTGCATTCTGCCACCCTCTCCCCAGTCAGCTCATGGCTAGGACGGGGTTCCCTCATGGCGTGCTCCACCTCTGAATCCTCTGAGTCGTCCATGGAGAAGCAGGAGTACTACTGAGACAGTGGCGATGAGGAGAGGAGGAAAATGCACATGGAATCAGTGATAAAAAAAAGCTCCCAGATTTGTATGTTAATGCAGACAAAAGTTTTACATAAAAAACAGACGGAATCAATTATATAAGCATGTTTTGGGATGAAAAAATGACAGCTTAAGAGAAAAAAGGACAAGCTGTTTTTTTTTTGGTAAGGTACTACATGCCACTTTCACAAGAAGCCTTCTCTCTAAGACCCAGCTTCAAGGTCACACAGTTAGCTATATCATACGGTTTAGGTAGCCATGCGCTGGATGCTACAGTGAAAAAAGAATGTTTAGAGCTACACAAAACAATCAACCATGACTGGAATGGAAAGCTGCAGCACTGCTGAACATCATTGAGGTATTTTGATCATGTTTTTTTGATCATGTGAACACAGGAATGAATTACTTTCCTATTGTCATACAAAATGTGGCCTGTCAGATGAACAGACAGAGGAGCACAAGGTTATTTTCAGAATTAAACTCTCAGGAGATCAAGACAGAGCAACAAACCTCTGTCTCACAAGAAAGGAAACCTGTTTCCTGTTTTTGGAGGCAAAGAGCTTTAGGCGTTAAAAGGAAAAGCACACAGAAGCCGTACTGAAAACCTACATGTCCTTTAATCTATCTAACTCTTAATTTAATTACAGTAAAACACCTGCCTTAACACTGTCAGAATACTTCCAAAGAATGATTCATGTCTACGTAAGTGCATTTCAGTAGTACTGGATTCTTGTTTTCAAAGGACGAGGGGTGGAACTTAACATCCAGAAGGGTCACCACCTGCAAAGTATACAATCCTGTATAGAACGAGACAGAGGTCCTGGAGCTCCAATCGGTGGGAGCCATGAATGTCAGTTCTCATTACCCACAACAGTCAGCTTATGGGCCAGATAATACCCTAACGTCTCTGCGGCATCAGACATTGCTTTGCAACACGCAACATGCTCATGTTCATAATAAATAGTAAAAAGTTATAATCGGAACGTTGATATGAAATAATGGTTAAAGAATTATGAAACAAAAATGTAATAATGGTCATTTGGGATGAAACCCTATAAGATTAGCCTATGTGAAAAGAGAGTACCTTTCGTGGTGGTCTTATTCTGAAGTGTCAGCAGTCTGGCGCTGTGGTTACAAAACTAATCCTGAGACAAGTCGCAGGTAAATAAAAATGCCAGGTGTATGACTGGTGTTGTATCCTCCAGTAGACATTCAGCTGGGTGAGCAGGGAACTATAAATTATAAGCTGTATATTTTGCCCTGGATAAAGATGTCTGCCAAGGAAACAGTACGACAACAAAAGCAGCTTACAGGGATCTGTGCAGACCATGTGTGGCCCATGTGATTGTGGGCCTCTGATTGGACTGGCCCGTTTCGGCTCAATATAAACATTTCTCAGTGTCCAGAGACAAAAAAAACAAAGATATCTAACGCAAACAGCTGTGATACTGGTCCACTAAGATGAAGGGCCCTGTCAGGATGCAAAAAGTGTGGTTCAAATAAACCACAAATCGAGATGCCTGGATTTGAATATTTTAAGGATGTAATTCTGGTATCGTTAAAAATCCTACTGCTACTATTTTTATTTTCTTTGCTTCATATTTTCTGGTGATAGTTTTATTGAGGTTGAAGCATGAAACGACAACCTACTTAAAAACTTTCCTTTGAAATCATTCCTTTGCACTCCTTCCCATGCAATGAAAGCTATAAACGCAACTGAGAGAAAAACACCGCCATTTTGTCTACATAAAACTGCTTGTTTGGCCCCCCAAATACTTCCATCTGCTTCATCAAAAACCGAACCCTCAGGTTCACATACACCTGTGCAGTTTTAATATGTCCACAGACTAGCACACGGTCCCACAACATCAAAGACCCAAGTCCACGATGACACAGTGAACAAGAAAAGAGTCACTCAATACAGCACTGTGGAGACTATAGGGGACTACAGTCGGAAATTAAGCACCATGTAAAAAAAAAACAAGGACAGTGCCTTCAAAACTTATTGGTAGCCTACAGAAATATGAACAAAAAAGGCTGTGAAAAATGTGTCACAATAATCTGCACCCCTGCATTGAATACTTTGTGTAACTTCTGCTTTGTCAAGATAACAGCACTGAGGATCCAGTAATGTTTGATGAGGCGAGATAACATTCCTCCATACAGAAACTCTCCAGTTCCTTCAGAATCATTGGGCCATGCTGGTGGACTTTCCCCTTTAGCTCATCCCCACTTTTCAACAGGGTTTAGTTCAGGGGACTGGAATGGCCATTGAAAATGCTTGATTCAGTGATTCAGATTATTGCCAGTGAATCATTTTTGTGTGGATTTGGAGGAATGCTTTGGATTCTTGTCCTGCTGGAGGATCCATTGCAGACCCAGTTTTAGCATCCAATGATGCCATATATCCTAAGAAGAAGCAAAGGCTTTATTCTGGCAACCCTTCCACATAGCTTGTTGTCATGGAGGTGGCATCTAATTGTTGTTTTTTCGAGACTTGGTGACCTCAAAATGCAACAAACGGCAATTCTCCAACTTTGAGCTTTGGAGATTTTTTTGCCACTAAAACCAACCTCCTCTCCTCACTGTGCGTGGAAACAAAATAAACGAGCGTCCTCTTCCAGGCAGATTTTTCACAGCTCCAGGTTAGAAAAAAAATGTATAAATGAATACCCTACTAGTGGAGATAATTACATTTACTAGATTTATAGCCAATGCCTGATTTGTGAATATACATATACATCTATTAGATTTTGCTCATAAGAATATCTAGGGGTCCCAAAATTTTTTTATTATTTCTTGATAAAAGTTTGTAATTGCATTTTCTTTGAACAAAATTATAGGTTAGATTTTGTGTAAAAGATCACGCTGATTAACAAGAATGACTTTTTCACAGCCTTTTTGTTAAGATTTATGCAGGGTGCCAATAGTTTTTGAGGGGACTTTATAATTCTATCCCTAAAGTCTGAATAAAATTATGGGGCACGTTTCCACAAGAGTGTGGAGCAAAGAGCACTGCCATAAAATGCCACAAACTCAGGTTTCCTACCTCGTCATCTGTAGAAGTCCATTTAAAAGAAGAGAATCCAGACATCCAGGATCAAATCAGTATGTAAATTCAAATACATGGGGCATAATAGGAAAATAAATTACATTACTAGAGTCATGATCTTCATACATAGGTGTATGTCTGGGTCACAAATATGTATAATCAGAATTTATTTGAATCATTTTGGAACTTAACAATGGGTTTTGTTGACTTTGTAGCTGGGGGCTGTTGAAAACTGAGAACAATTATATCATTTTAACTGCAAATATATCAACTTAAATCCAATAATTACCCATGTCCTTTTAAGTATAGAGTATAAATTGTTTTATACGTAATCAAACTGTAGTCAAACATCCCAGAACATACCTCCATTAACTTAAAAATAATAAAACAAAACATCAAAAAAAAATCTGGAATATGATCTATGCTTTTAGAATTTCAAAGGCTGATTAAAACTGCACCATAATCAATAGAATGTAGTCTTTTATTAGTAATAAAGTACACAGTATTTTTAAAATCAAAAGCTAAGTAATGTAGTCCCTTTACGGTCTTTTAAAACGTGCATTCAAACATGCATAGTATATATTAATTTCTATTTTTGTTGTACAATGTCAGTTTATCTCAAAGGAACCCTGCGACAGGTGGGCAGCACAATTTGCACATCCTTGGAGTTTTGATTTTCAGTAAATGTTTCTAAACGGACCAAAGATTTCACATTACCTGTGTCACTACATCTACTTGACACTGTCCAAGCAGATCTATTAACCACTACATTTTATACAGTTTTTACTCACCGTGGCTATACAACGAGTTTCTAAATGAAGTACTGGCCGTCAGATTATCCATGGTGTATATCCTAAATTATATTAGGAAGGTAAGGGGGGAAAAAACCTGCTGCTCTTCCCCTCGTTTATTTTTGCTTTCCGTAATCCCTCTGTGACTGTAGGCAGCTGCACGTAACAGATGGGGATTAAGTAAAACCTGAAGCCAATCAAGGTCAGAGCACAAAGTCCCGCTACCTGTTTCACATGGTCATCTCCATGTAAAAGACTCGGGACAGGCAGAATCGGGAAGCACCGTGCTTCTGAGTGAATGGCTTTGGGGACATTATTATTCTTAGACAAATTTGAGTTCTCTAGCGCTAATCCTTTTTTACTACTAACAGGATCATTAAAAGTTTAATTGAATGCAGATAATTTTTTAAGGATGGAAGTGTTTTATGTACAAGTCAGACAAAAAAAAAACCA
>JAOYSI010004869.1:1530-13965 GCA_025775065.1 Hiodon alosoides
CCTCACCTGTTCCAGCCCTTCAGGGGCGGTGAGCACGAAACCTCATCTGTTCCAGCCCTTCAGGAGAGGTGTGCACGAAACCTCACCTGTTCCAGCCCTTCAGGGGCGGTGAGCACAAAGCCTCACCTGTTCCAGCCCTTCAGGGGAGGTGGGCACGAAACCTCACCTGTTCCAGCCCTTCAGGAGAGGTGTGCACGAAACCTCACCTGTTCCAGCCCTTCAGGGGTGGTGTGCACGAAACCTCACCTGTTCCAGCCCTTCAGGAGAGGTGGGCACGAAACCTCAGCTGTTCCAGCCCTTCAGGGGCGTTGAGCACAAAACCTCACCTGTTCCAGCCCTTCAGGGGAGGTGGGCACGAAACCTCGCTGTTCCAGCCCTTCAGGGGCGGTGTGCATGAAACCTCACCTGTTCCAGCCCTTCAGGGGAGGTGGGCACGAAACCTCGCTGTTCCAGCCCTTCAGGGGAGGTGGGCATGAAACCTCACCTGTTCCAGCCCTTCAAGGGTGGTGAGCATGAAACCTCACCTGTTCCAGCCCTTCAGGAGAGGTGGGCACGAAACCTCACCTGTTCCAGCCCTTCAGGGGCGGTGAGCACAAAACCTCACCTGTTCCAGCCCTTCAGGAGAGGTGGGCACGAAACCTCACCTGTTCCAGCCCTTCAGGGGCGGTGAGCACAAAACCTCACCTGTTCCAGCCCTTCAGGGGAGGTGGGCACGAAACCTCACCTGTTCCAGCCCTTCAAGGGTGGTGAGCACGAAACCTCACCTGTTCCAGCCCTTCAGGAGAGGTGGGCACGAAACCTCACCTGTTCCAGCCCTTCAGGGGAGGTGGGCACGAAACCTCACCTGTTCCAGCCCTTCAGGGGCGGTGTGCATGAAACCTCACCTGTCCCAGCCCTTCAAGGGTGGTGAGCACGAAACCTCACCTGTTCCAGCCCTTCAGGGGTGGTGAGCACGAAACCTCACCTGTTCCAGCCTTTCAGGGGCGGTGGGCATGAAACCTCACCTGTTCCAGCCCTTCAGGGGCGGTGGGCACGAAAGCAATAGCCAACCAGATCTGATGGCGATCTGGGGGACCGGGGGAGAGAGCCGTATAAAGGTGCCCAAGTTTTGTTTTGTTTGGGTTGTCTGTGTCCTTGTGATTATTTTTCTTTGATTATTGTTATAGTTGCTGTCAGATGGCTGGTGACACTCTTGGCACAGATTCTTTGTGTGTGGGTGTGCAGAGAGTGAAGATTTTAGTACAGGGTGGGCAGTACTGGGAATGGAGATGAACTGACAAGAAAATGTCTTCTGAGGGATCCTGCTTGTCCTTTGTGTGGTACAGATGTGCTTACTTATTGGTATCTGCATGTAGTTGGCTGTGTGAAAGAATGACACGTAACAAGTGTGGGTGTGTTATCCCAAGGGAGGGTGACGTTCTTGGTTCGGCTGTCACAGTTAGGTGATTCAAAATGGAAGAAATTCTAAACATTTGAAGAACTGTGAGACTGGATATTTGAGACTGTGGTACATATCAATTAAGATGTTTTTTTTCTTCTTCTTTGTAATGTGTGTTTCAGTTCAGCAGTGACATGCCAGGGCAGAGAACAGAGAATAAACATGCCAGAGATGTATTACCTGCAGTTGCACAATACAAAAGGCCTTGTAATAGCATAGTGTTGGATTACTGATTATAAATAGACCACGGTTATGTTCTGTGCCACTGAGAAGGCCAGCATTAACGTTTTTAACATAATACAGGTGGCTGTAGCTTGCAGAAGAGTGAAACGGGCCTGCGTTTTGAGAGGTTGAATATTAGTAGGACGGCTGAATTGGAACTGGAGATGAGCATCTTATGTTGTAAATGTAAAACATGCAGGACCTGGTTTATGTCGCCATGTCCTCTGTGAAGGAGAGCTTGTTGTCAGTTGTGATTCCAGGGTTGTTAACCGTCTAGGCAAACAACACCATGGAACCATGGAGACTGATAAAGAGTTCCAGAGGTAGTGAGGGAAGTATAAATAGAACCTTTGCTGTAAAGAGCTAGGGCTAAAAAAGGGCATTTGGTCACCCAAGAGGAAATGTTGGCAATGCATGCTGGGACACAAGGAGAAAAAAGGCACACCTGGATGGGGGAAGATGGGAAAAGTTGAGGGTCTTCCACAAAATCAGTGATACAATAAACACTAAGTGAGTGGGGGGGACTCAGTTATCGACAGGAGAGTGTGTTCTGATAGGTATGAAGCAACCTATCTTCTGACTACCAGCTCCGTCAGTTTGGAGAAGAGTATCTGATGATCCACTGAGTGCTGCAGAGGTCCAGAAGGATAAGGACTGAGGAGAGAGAATCAGCCCTTAGGCTGGTCAGAATACAGGAGTTACCTGGGTGATCTATTTTGGAGAGAAAGGGGAGCAGTAATTTGGGACAAGAGTAGAGGCCAAACTGGTTTTCTTGGAGTAGCGAAGAGTCCTAAAAAGCCTTTCACATGTTTATATTTGTGGACCAAGTTCTCATTTTGAGGTTATTGTCTGCTGCGATTTTATTTAAATGGTAAAAATTGTATTCTTAGACGGCACAAAAAATGTGTTTGGTTAAATCAAACATGTGATTTGAGTGTATTTCCAACTACCCCCTACCCCTGTCCCCTTGCTATGAGTAAAACAACCTACTTATGTTTTTTGTTTTGTTTGTTTTTTCACAGAGATTTAAGGGCAATTCATCATTAAGCACCTGAATACAAGATTCTCTTGACCTTTTAATCCCCGAAGATCTGACACATCTGTGTGCAAAACAGTAAGAGGAATGGTCTTCATTCATGTATCTGAGGGAACTGGTACATTTTCTTCCAGAATGTCATACAATTTAGTTTGTTTGATTGGCAGCGAAAAGCCAAAATTAGCGAAAGGCAAAATTAAAGTATTTTGGAAATATATTTTTAAACGCGTACGATGAAAATAAAACGATCACACGAATCCTAATCCTGCCACCGAAGGAGCTGTCCGCAGTACTGAAATACATTGACGCTCCAACCACTCATCTTAAAATTAAAAACATCTTCTATGATAGAGAAATCGGTTTATTTAAATCTGGTGCTATCACTTCCGATGAGTATATGTTACGTAATACATATGATTTATGTTTTTCATTGTTCATTCAGGAAGAGAAAATCGTCACACTAATGTTTACGTTCGTCTGCTGTGGAGCTGTATCACATGTTCCCCTGTGCGTTTAAAATCTAAATAAACGGGCGACGTTATGTCGGACATGGAATGGGGGCTGCTGTTCAAAATTATGGCTAACACGGTTCTGATTGACTGTGCGGTTTCCAATTGCATTGCAGTTTTTGTGTGCAGGCCGCAATGTATTGGATAAATCTGTTGAGGGCGTGGGGCATTTGATTATGCGAACCCCCATCCACCCCCAACCTTCAAGCCGAGTTGGAGGATGAAAGGAGCACGTACAGAAACGGTGTAGGATCAGTTGTTGAGTATCCACGGTGTCCTGGGATCCGATAGTAGATAAGAAATAAGAAGATAATTGATTATATATGTATATATCATCCTGATGCGTTGTTACGTTACTTTAAACGGACGACAATTTGAGTACTGACCAAAGAAAATTCTGTTTATGCCATTTTTATCCTTAATCCTGTTGGAATACTCGTTGGAACCGACCACAGTCGATTTCGCTTGCCTTGACGACTGTTTAAATGCTTTTGTATTCCGTTGCCATGTTTTCCTAAAGGCGGATTTTTGCTAAATAGTGAGTTATATTTGTGGTTTAAGGAATGCAAAAGGGAATGGAGTTATTATTCCTCACAAGGCGCGGCCCTATGGAAACCAAAGCAATTATCTTTGATAAAAAGAATATACAAACAAGTTATCTTTGTAACTAATCACTAAGACTTATAAGGTATAGTTAATAGTGGTTTTTTGCATCGGGTAATCTTGCTATGAATTCCTAGCCTTTAAGATAAATATATGTCGCCTATGATCTCAGTGTTTGGATTAAATAGTCTCTGATGGGCTTTAAATCAAACGTGCGGTAAACATCTGGATTAAATAACTTTAAAGGGACACGCTGACTGGAATAAATCGGTTATGTGATGCGTCTGTACAGCACACAACGACATCTGATGAACGTACAGTGTTTGGAATTCGTAAACAAGATTATGCATCATTTTAGGTTTTCTTGATGTGAGTTTTCGTTTTACACTTTGTTTCAAGAAGAAAGGACTTGGGACAGGGGGATTCGAGAACAAGGTCTGTTGTGCTATTGGCCAATATGCCGACTTCACGCTCCAGCGCCACCTCGGTTGAATACTGGGTCGATGGTTCGAGGCGAGATGTCTCTATAGAGGAGTTCTACACCATGGGCCAGGAATTGGGAAGGTATAGTGCTTAATGTATATCGCGTTTACCGTAACTACACCTTTATTAAGATATATCATATACCACCGTTTTCAATCATAAAGCAATAAACATAGGACACCTATGGATAACTTAGCCCCCCCCCCCCTTTCTTATCACTTTCAATACGGAATTTCAATAGAGATGACATACCCTTTTTTTCGCGGCATGGTAAATATTAAATTCCAAACTTTCTCGTTTAGACGGGCAGGTTCATGTTAAGGGACTGTGAATTTATATTTAGTCTTGCGGGTACTTCAAATGTGATATATCTGCATTAAAATTATCATTCTAAATTGAAGGAGCAATGCAGAACGTTCGCAAAGCAGCATAGTTTGTTTAATTGATTAGTAGTCTAATATTATTTTATGAAAACATTTAAACAGCACATAGTTTCATGACTCTCTAGATCACATGACTAGGCCTAAATGTTGGATGTTGCTCTTCTCTCCTGCTCACAAATAAGTAGTAGGGGTGGCCAAATACTTGTGTGTTTGTGTAAAAAAAGTACCAAGTACTGACCAAAATATTTATATTAAATTTTATGTACTGTATATGGCTATGAGGAGTGCTTATCCACAGAGAATAGTACTGGAGTCAAATGGTTCTACTGGCAATTTGGAAGTATCTATGTTTTTGGTAATACACAATTCTACAATCCACGATTTATATTTTCAGCCAAATACTCCTTTACTTTAGCTGTATAAAGGTGATTGTGGCAGCCATTTTATGTACAGCTTCTACAAGCCAATGTAAGTTTTAAATACATTTCCAAATTAATGCAGACATTTTTTAACCTTAGTTACTAATATACACTTAGGTAGCTATTCTATGTTGTTATATGGCCATAAATAAGTGTTGTGGTCAAATATTTAGATTGCCTAATCAAATTTTATGGAAACTAAAATTCACCTAATTTAACCTCTCTCTGCCCCTGACAGCTTTCCACCAAATGAGCCAATGTGTTTTTGTAAAGTTTCTTTTATTTAAAACCGTTATTTTCACACACGCTTCTTGTTGAAACAATGCACCATGATCAAAACATTGTATCGAAGTGTTTGAAATTTTGCAGCTTTAACTGTTTTTTTGACTGTAAATGTCCAAATGGATTATGATGATAAAATAAGACGTATCCAGATGTACCCCGCAGCAAGGATTAAAAAATTTTTGCTTTTAATAATAACCTCTCACATGTATTTGTAATTCAAATGAAATATAGTAAAAAACTAAGTACACAAATGACTTTTAACATAGAAAAAGATTAACGTGATTGAGTTAACGAGAGAAAAATAAGCTGGCCAGTCCTTGGGGTTACTACAGAGGCTTCATTCACCTCTGAAACCCTTGTTCATTGACTGGCTGGAGAGGGATTATGAATGAGCAGTTTAATATCTTGGCCTTCATCAAAGACTAGAATCAATTTGTTTTGGGGGTTGTGAGACAATAACTCCACGATGCTCTGATTGTGTTTTGAGACCTGAGTGCTGTTGAGGTCATACACTGGCAACAAAGGTAAACAAAAATAGCACCCCTGTACCTAAAAGGCTGTGGCTCTTTTAGGTTTATTCAGGGTTTCTTTGTAACCCCTGCTGTTCATTCATTGTTGCTGCTTGTCGCACTGACCTGGATACTCAGCCTCTCAGAGGACAGACGTCCGCTGAGAGGGAGAGATAGGGGCTATCACATGCTTTCTCCCTGCCATTTATCATGTGTCTCTCCACTAATCAGGTTACCACAGATTGCATTTTCTTTTGTCTGAGCGGAGAATCACTTGAAATTAAGGGTGTTAATGTATTTTTATTTCAGCTTGGAGTAGCTGTTCTCTGAAATCAGAGATTTAAATGTTTCTCCTTATCATTCCTGGAAACATCAAACAGAAACTGGGAGGCTCGTTTATTTACATCTCTATTAGCAGCCGTGCACATCGCTGCACAAAGTCTCTACGGTCTTCTTATATACAAATTAGACAGGATGTTAGGGGCTGATGTTGTGGAAGAAGTGTCCTGGTTGCCAGGGGGACACAAGGCTGTGAGAGTCCAAAGGAAATGGCTTTACTGAAGGAAGGGGAAGGATTGAATTAAAGGGCCAGCTGGGGAGACAGCAACCAATTAGGAAAGCAAAACTGGCCAAATGTTGGGTGCTTCTGCGTGGATGTTGTGGGGAGGAAACGGAGCAGCAGGTGTTATTTAATACTCATTTCAGTATTCCCAGTGCAGTTACACCCGGGACCGATGCGTGTCGTGGAGCTTCATGTCAAAAGGCTTGGCAAGCACGCCTTGCGTCATACGGTTCCAAAACAAACATAAGCAAGCTACGAAAATGTATCGCTTGCGGATGATATTAAAACGTATGATGGGTCAACCAGTCAAAAATGGAAAGATTCGCATCATGTAGGCGTGTAGCATGTAGTGGTTTGCAATCTGTAGCTGTAGGAAAACTTGATTAATGAAGAACATAGGATGTTTGAGAGTTCCGATAGCTGCAGCAGAGATGGCAGAAGTTGCTCCTGAAGAGAAGAGTTGCCTGCAGCAAGTACAGCTTGCTGAGCCAAACCAAAATAGAGGCACTGGCCAAGTATCTGGCATATTTGCTAAGAGCTGGCGGATTTAATTCATTTACATTAAATATTTCTGCATATGGAGTATGCCGAAGTATAGGCACACATATTTTTGATGAATCAAAGTAAATCAAAGACTAGTGAGCCTGAATATACAGAGGCCAGTTTTATTCATCGGAAGGAATGGAGCAAGGTCATATGAACCAGGTGTACATTCTTTCTAGTTTGCTTTTTCAGTGTCTAATTTTGTGTGCAGTATACAGAGAAAAGTGAAGCAACAAAAGTGCTTTACTAATGTCATTATTTTCAAGGGGGGCCACATCTGTAGTGTTTCGCTGTGAAGAGAAACAAACCCAGAAGCCCTACGCGGCCAAGATCCTGAAGAAAACTGTAAGTAGCATTACCATTTTAGCTATTTATAACAGTGGTACCTCAGTGAGTAATGTTGCTGTGTCCGTTTTAGATTGACAAGAAAATTGTGCGAACCGAAATCGGAGTTCTCTTGCGTCTT
The DNA here is from genome assembly GCA_025775065.1 of Hiodon alosoides. Classification (NCBI taxonomy): domain Eukaryota; kingdom Metazoa; phylum Chordata; class Actinopteri; order Hiodontiformes; family Hiodontidae; genus Hiodon; species Hiodon alosoides. The sequence goes on from JAOYSI010004869.1 coordinate 8,989, forward strand.
TCTCACCCAAATATTGTAAGTTTGTTTACTCCTTTGAAATGACTAAATGTACAAGTCTACCTTATGTTTTCAGAACAAATGCCATTCGGTTAATAGATTGAAGGTCTATATAACACCTATTTGTGATTAAATTTTTCATTGTGTACAGTGAATAGTAACTGTCTCTTTTCTTCATGGGTCTAAGATCCGATTGAAGGAAATCTTTGAGACTGACACCGAGATTGCCCTCATCCTCGAGCTGGTGACTGGAGGGGAGCTCTTTGACAGGTCCACAACCCATTGCTGGTTGAATGTCACTGTCCTTTTATGTCAACAGTGCAGATCAATCCTGTCCAGTACCCGTTACATATCCCATCCCCTTACTAAAATCTATTTACGGCACAGGCTCTGTCGTGGCCAAATTATAAAAAAGAAACAGAAACTTTGATTTTTCAATGAGCACGTCAGTGTTTCTGGGAAATGTTATTAGAAGGTGGTTAGCCTTGACACAGCTGTTGACATGAAGTCAGACCAAACTTGAAACTTACAATCAAACTTGAAATCTAACATTTAAATCTGTTAGATAAATAATTGTGTTAGTGATTCTGCAATTTTATACTCAATTGTTTTGTTCTGAAATAAATGTTTTGGTGCAGGAGTAACACCAATTTCCTGGAATTTCCTGTCTCACAAGGTTCAAACAATGTCATCAGAACAAAGTGTGTCTGTTTTTCGTGACATTGGTCAGGGACTGTCGTGTTTAATAGTTCTGTGTTTAATGTTGACAGTGACTGTATGTTTTCTCCTCAGGATTGTGGAGAGGGGGTACTACAGTGAGAGGGATGCTGCTCATGTTATCAAGCAGATCCTGGAGGCAGTGGCAGTAAGACCCGTTTCAGTTGTTTTTAAATCGGCTAAACCGGATACAAATCATTTTCTGTTTGGAGATATTACTCCTTACTGAAATTTTGCGTTAGATTTCTGAGAAGTGCGTGTGTTAGAGAGTTCGTGGGCATTAACTTGCGTGTGTGTGCACGTCTGTGTGTGTGCGTGAGTGTGTGTGTGTGCACGCTTCTTTTGCTTGTTTACTTTTATCAAACATCACCGGAAACATCACTTTGAAAAAATATATTTTTAGTTTATTTTAAAATGAGTTTTTTTCAGTATTGTAAATCCTTGCTGAGCTAGGAGGTGTTTTAGCAGAGATGAATGAAGAACACAATTTTTTTAAAAGATTACTAGTGCATAAAAACTAAATTTTCACATTGAAATATTAAGGTACTCTAATGCCAAGCTCAGGCTGTTCAGAAGTGTGAAAACTGTGCATGCCTATGTGTTCAGTAGTTCAGTCATATGGGTCAGTTCGGTCGTCACTCGGCAGATGTGGGTGAAGGGCTGAAATGTGAAATAATCCTCTCGGAAAAGCTCTCCCGTTTTTGCTTTAATCTCAAGAGAGCCAGTGGGGATGTGGGAATGGCTGTTACATAACTGTTCTGCAGTGTGCTTGTCTGCGACAGCGAAGGCCTGCAGTGTGGGACGTATTCACATCGGTTCCACCGCACGCCGGATACATTCGGTACAGTCAAGCCACTTTGCTTAAAAATCAGCCGAGGGAGCGCACTTGAGACTAGAATTGTTGGACTGAAAAGGTCAATTAACTGCTTGAATGTCCTGGATATGTCCACTGATATGTAGGATTTGTTTCAGGTCAGACCCAGTAGAGGTTCATTAGGTATTTAGCCTATTAGAAGTTAGGGTTTGTTGAATATAGGGCCAGCACTGACTGAAACAGGAAAGGTATCATTGAAATAGTGTCGATTTTTAGGCTTGAGTTGTTTGAGTGTATGAACATATAGAGATTTATCACTTGTTCCAGACGCGATTGAAGTATGACCTTATTTTTAATGCAAATACAGATTTTTCTCCAAAACCACGCTTATGGTTATTTCTGGTTTGGTGTGTGTACAACCGATTACATGATGAGGGGCTTATCTTTCGTGTCAGTGGAGTAGGTTTACTGGACTCAGGGGCTGAAATTAACTTCAAATGTGGCTTTCTCTTTTTTTCAATGCACAGTATTTGAAGCCAGTTATTTTTGTTGCATTGCAAAACACAAAATCTGCCCAGTGTATTAATAAAAAAATCCTTAACATTACTTGGCACATCATAAATCATACTGGCACTGAACGTCAGAACTAGCTTGCTGTAACAAGTAACTAATGAGGATTATTTTAGTACCCTCTACACTGGCAAAATGAAAAACAGAATACCTCAGGAGAGATGCGTTCAAAGGGTCAAAACATCAATACTTGGCATACAAGCAGTGCATATATTTTTCCATTAGTGCTAATTGCCGTCATGTTGGGCTCTTAGTGGATGGGAGCTAATAGAAAAATGGAGCAATTTGTTGCCTCACCCAAAATGTCTCAGTGCTAATTGGCTGAAATGAAATGAGGCATCATGGCTAGAAAGTGCATGCAAACGGCAGTTGGTTTAAAAGATGTGAGTATCTTGCTGAATGCCCGGCCTATATATATATATATATATAACATATAACTATATAATGTTATCTATGTATATACTGCATATATAGTGAGTCTGTCTTGAGTCTTGCGTTTCCAAAGAACAGAACTCTGCATGGCCGTACGTGTTTGTCGGCGGTGCTGAGGTCTGACAAACCACCCACTGTTGCCCACTGTTGCTGTGCTTGTTCCTGGCTTTATAAAGGGGTTCATCAGTATGCTGGAACTCTGTGACTCAGTGAGCTCATTGCGTGTTAGTACCACGTTGCAACATGCAGGAACAGAGAGGTAAAAGAAGAAATAAACAAACGAATGAAACAAAGCATCCCATTAATGCAATTCCACTTAATGGAAGTATGATTTTTAATGCACTGAATCAGCTTCTGAGAGGCAGAAAAGGCCCATCTGTTGGATCTATCTTTAATTGAAGCCAGACCTCTACTGTTCTGATTAATCCTGGTTGCTAATGTACTAATGTATCCATTATTTTCAGTATTTTTGTATGATTACTGTTCCTCTTCAGCCAATGAACGGTTTACTGTCATTGCGGCACCTGCACAACAGCGTTCATATTGCATTTTGTAATGTTACAAAATGCAATATGTGGCTCACTGAGAAATGTGCTACCAATCCACAGTGCATAAATAGCTCAGAGCAAATGTCATCGCCTCTCAGTGCGACGCCACTCCTTATAACGGGCCGTTTTTGTGTCGCAGTACCTGCATGAGAATGGAGTGGTGCATCGGGACCTCAAACCTGAGAACCTCCTCTATGCCGATCTGTCACTGGACGCCCCCCTAAAGATAGGTACTTACTTGTGGTATATTTTTTTCCACACTGGCACGCAGTACATCCCTCTTTCTGTCATTTGTATTGTTGAAAATCAACAACAAAAAAACACTTTTAGTAGATTGGTCTACTAATCTGAATGAATATGAAAATGAACAAGTTAAGAATATAGACTACGATTTAGAGAAGAAAACTTAAACTATGAAAACTTCAGCAATTGTGTACATAGCATGCCAGCCTCTTCTTATATTTACAGCGGATTTTGGCTTATCCAAGATAGTCGATGAGCAAGTGACCATGAAAACGGTTTGTGGCACCCCAGGATACTGTGGTGAGTTTTTTTTTTTTGTGTGTGTGGGCATGTGTGTAAGGGTTTTGCAAACTCGCTGTGCTCTACTTCAATCAATCAATTATTTTTTTCATTAAGTTGAATTTGTCAAAGTGCTGAACAGATTTCATTTGCAAGAGGGAATCATAAAACCCAGAGCCAATCGCAAATAACTTGATAATTCACTGACCCCAGAGGTTGTCAAGGGAACTTGGCAAGCACGCATTAGCATTATAGTAGACACATATAGTACAAAACGGAATAATAAGGTAGGAAACAGTAAAACTTTGAATAAATGATAGAATGAATGAATATTTTCCCTTAGATGGTGTCTTCCCTTTAGTGGCCGTCTAAGGAAAAAGATTTAGTAGCTATTGTAACAATGTGCGTATAAGTGAGGAATTCTGTATTTTCTATAGTTAAAAGCATTGTCGGTTCCCATTCCTGTGCAATTGAAGCTCTGACCCTCACCCGTTCACCTCAGCTCCAGAAATACTCAGAGGCAACACTTATGGACCTGAAGTGGACATGTGGTCAGTGGGAGTAATCCTCTACATATTGTGAGTTTGAAGATAATACCCCAAGACCATGTTTATAATTACGGGCGTGTTGGTGGGTATGTATGGGTTTATATCCGACATGCTGTGGCATGTTCTTGTGTTCTTCAGCAAAAATCCCTTCAAGTTCAGGTCACCAGCTTTAAATACCACACGCTCTACGGATTCCATGCATTTTTTATGCTTGTTTTAATTAGGAACCTCTGAAATCCGGTACATCTAATTTTTATATGACATTTTGGAGAAAAATTAATCAAAGGCGGATTGTCTTTTTTTCTTAGGCTCTGTGGATTTGAACCATTCTTTGATCCAAGGGGCGACCAGTATATGTACAGCCGCATCCTGAATTGTGACTATGAGTTTGTCTCCCCCTGGTGGGATGAGGTATCCCTCAACGCAAAGGACTTGGTGAGAGCCCCTTCACGGTGTCACAGCTTCTGAGGTTTTGAACGAAAGTGGCGCGTCAACTCTCGCCATAGCGCTACAACTCTAAGCTATGGGTTATGGGCATTAAAATATATATTTCAGTTGTCGGTGAAATTCTTTACTTTTAAACATTGTCTTAAAATATCAAAAACATTAAAAATGTAATTAATATGTAAATATATATTATATGTAATATGTATTAATATATTTAGACCCTATTTTTGTTGTTCAATGGTGTTATATAAGTCCAATCACATTCTCAACACTAGTGTAAATTGTTCTAAGATGTGCGCTCTCTCTTCTCGCTCTCTCTCTCTCTCTCTCTCTCTCTCTCTCTCTCTCTCTCTCTCTCTCTCTCTCTCTCTCTCTCTCTCTC
>JAOYSI010004870.1:0-13965 GCA_025775065.1 Hiodon alosoides
CCTTACCCCCTTAAAAAATTTGCCATTTTTGGTTTAAACCCTTTTGTTTTTTTTTTTTTCGTTTTTTTCCAATTTATCTTTTTTTCCGCAACGGTATTTTCCCCCCCCCCCCCCCCCCCATTTTTGCAATATCGAAAGTCATATAGTCAATGTAAAACAACTCAAGGATATCACCCTGAACAACTGCACCAAGGCTTGCGGTGATATCTCATAAAACGCAATACAAAATCAATTTCACCCATTCAAATGCTTTAAATGACGTGTTCTCATAAACTAACAGAATTTGGGGTGTCAACTCTAAACTACCAATCCCTACCTAAGTAGCAGTTATTTAGATGAAAGATGGCCTCTTGAAGCCAATAGAAGGGACGATGGCACGCTGGGTGGTTTAACTTTAACCTGCTTCGTTGCTGCATGAGGCTATATTTTTATTCTAACATTTATTCTTACATATACATATACTTGCATATACTATGTTAGACGAGGAAGCCCGACACCGGTGTATTACTGAAAATCTTGGATATAGAATGCAATGAAATGTAATATGGTATAGATTTCGTATGATCAGAAAGAAGTGAGGCGTAGGGTGTTTATGGCCTCTAAATCAAAAAAAAGTGTAATGAAATAGGCATCAAACATTCCATTGGAAGAGAAGGAAGAAACAGAACCCATGTGGGAAACCAATCCAGACCGAAAGAAGATGCAAACGATGCTGCATAGTATGAGAAATATTTTATTAGCCGTTCTCCTCTTTAGACAAATGTTATGAATCAGTTTTGGTTGGTTATTTACATAATCTGGTCATGAGAAGTGGTGGTAAAGAAGCAGTTTTATAGAAAACAATCATCTCCTAGTAACACAAGAGCTCCCTCTGGTGGCTTGTGTTAATGAACACACTTAAGACCTGCCAAGATAGGGCTTTGCACTTTCAAGAAGCCTAGACACTCCAAGCAGATACAGAATATGACATTTCACAATCCCAAATGAAAACATAGAATTTAAGGGTTTTTCATCTTTATGCTTTTTTTTGTAGAATAGAGACCATTGCTTCAAAAACCATGCACACAGGAAACTCAGAATTCACTTGGGGGGGCTGGGGGGGGGGAGAGGAGAACTAGCTGCCAGTTACGTTTTTTGCGACTTTTATATCAAAAGCAATTTCACCTTACAACTAAACCTAATTGCTTAGGGCTTATTTTGGGCCAAGGCTTTCCTGTTCATAAGTTATGCATAAAGAGAACAAGAAAAATGTGTGTGGTAAGTGTGTGTGTGTGTGTGTGTGTAGGAGACATGACACACACGTTTGACAGTGTAAAGAAAATAATTCCGATAGTTGTAGATTTTAATTAAAGTTCAATATAGACCTTTATTATAACAAAATAGGCAGTTTACTGAGGGTTATATATCTGTTAAAATCTCAGTGTACAATAAATTTGATCAGTTCTGCATTGCGTTGGACACTTAAATTCTTCACACAGCCATTCATTTTCTTTGTTTGTTTTTAAACTCTTTCAAAAGCACCTGAACATGAGATGGGAAGTTTATAATGATAAGACACTGCTTTTATGTTGGGAACCCCACACTTGGCAGCCATTAACCCTAACACACGCCACCCTTTTCCCTTTCTGCCGCCAACAAACACGGAATGACAAGGTTACCAGAGCACATACGGGTGTTAATGAAGGGGCTGGGGTTTATGCGATTTCCATAAATGGCTGCTAAAATGGAATATAAAAGCAAGGACAACCAAAAGGTGACAAAGTAATATTGTCTGTAACATGCTGTTAAAACTATAACGTGCAAAGTTTCGCGTCATGTTTTTGTTAACTAATATACGACTGCATTTCCTTTCATTATTATGCAAAAAAGAAAAAAATATATATCTTCACTTAAATTTTGCAGAAAGTCACCTCCCTTAAACATTAAGGAACTGTACCGTAAAATCTCCCCGTTAAGTTGTTGATCAGGCACTGCCCTTTACTCCATTTGCAGGAAACAGAGGTGATCCAAACAAGAGCTTTAAACTCCAGTCTTGAAGAGATATTTAGCATTGAGACGCCGACGACCGTCAGAAGGGCAAGTTCATTCCAAAGCTTGGGGTAGGAGTACCATCAAACAAAGCAGGCCTGGTTGGTTAAAAAAAAATTAAATAAGAAAAAAAATTGCCAACAATAAAAAAGACAAAAATGAAGGAAAAAAAATTGAACTTCTTCATAATTTCTCCTTGGCTGGAACCCATACATAGGGCCCAGACTGCTCCTCAATGATTAGTTTAACCTGGTTATAGATCTCCTCCAAGGTGTCCCCCTGAACAATACCTGAAACAGAGAGAGCACAGCTGTACTGCACTTTAATCGGTACACTGTATTTAAAAGTTAGAATTGCAGTGGGAAAAACAAACAAAAATCTCCGCACAAGAAAAGCCTTGGCTTTTGCATATGGTCAGCAAGCAATGAGATCTTTTTAAAATAATTGTTTTTTCCTAAACACTTGATGCTGGAAAAGTTCAGACAAGGCATCACCCTAACCCTGGTTTTGGAGATCAGCAATTGGAGATCAGTTTTTTCAGCACTCCCTACATAACTACTACCCCCAATACAACAATAAAGCACAAACTAGTACGGGGGGGGGGGAATAAATAGTACGTTCTGAAGCGCAAAGCTTTAAGGAAAACCGGTACACATAACTGACAGCCCTGGTCCAAGTACCGTGTAAAAGTCAGCCCACCAATATGGAGGACAGCGATGTCAAGCGATGTTTACTCACAGGTGAAGTGCTCTGTGAACTCCTGTTCCAGCTTCACGGCCCTGTCAAAGGTCTTCCTGCCTTGCTCCTCGGACAGCCTTTTGTTAATTTCCCTGGGAAGCAATAAAGAGGGTGTCATGGTTTGGCAGTTCTTTTCTAAGGTAGTAATACTTGCATCATAAAAAAGGATAATACAGTAGAATAGTACTGTTAGTTTAGCAAACTTTGTCCGGGGATCAGACTCAGACTTTACATTTAAAACCAGATTTAAAAATCTGTTCAATTTGTCCTTGATCCATCTTGGGTGCTGAGATAGAAAGTGGAATTTGACCATAGAATCTTCCGGTTTGTTATGTTATACATATCCTGCTTTTCCATCTAGTTTCCCGCTCTCCCTGGCATGGGAGAGATAAGCGGTGGCCAATCCGAAGAGGGGTATCGTCTCCGGTGTAATCATGGCAGCAAGAACCAAGATCAAACCTCCAAAGTACAAAGTACTGAAGCTGCAAGTCAGCTCCTCACTGTTTGCTGTATTCTGCATGTGTCTGCTATTATGTCATTTTCTCCACTGCCTTTGGGGTCAGGCAATCATTTTAAAGTTTCCAGATTTTTTCGATTCGCTCTGGTCAGCGCTTTGGGACAAATTACGTTTGTAAAAATGAAATAAAAATTGTTCTAAATTGAATGATTAAAAACCTCGATACAACTCCCACATGAAGCCAAACATCATTTATACAGCGCACATCCATTTTATGTCCGCCAAAACGGATGTTTTATTTCATTGCAACATTGCTAATAGGCCAAATGCAGAGCAACCCTGTGAAGGGTTACTAAGACAAGCTGAAGGGGCAGGAATACCTACCAGTTTTATTAATTTACTCAGAGCTGAAGTTTCATTAGTAAGTTCAATAGGGTTTGTCATAGGGCTACAGATTTGACCACCGAAAGAAAAGAAATGTGGAACAGAATTACAACATCGAGTGTTGAAAGCGGCATATGAAAAGCCAATTTTTTCTGTGACTTTGGAATTGAAAAAAAATCATAACGCAATTTGCAGAAGAAATAAGTCAAATATTTAAGGAGTAAAAAAAAAACGAAATCTATCAGAAAAATAGAGGTAGGTAATTTAGGGAACCCTGAAACATGGATTTGCTGCACCCTTAAAAGAAAAAGGGCATGAAATTTACTCACAAGACGTTTTCCACTGATTTTGGTTTGATAAAAACAGCAATTGGATATAGCTGTGCAGTCTGGAGTCGCTTGATGGCATTTCCTGAAACATCCAGTATACAGTGCTTGCCCTGAGGACAGATAAAAACATAGGGGGGAAAAAAGATACATTTATTATAAAAAAAGAATAAGGTAGTGATAGTAAAAGAACACTAAAGAAATGTTTGGAATGAATAGCAAAATTCATTTTCTTTATTGTTTAGACATAATAAATATAAGTTACATATGAATGCATGAACAATATTGTTATTTTTTTGCTCTCTAATGTCTGCAATCTGGTCTATATTTTCATTTAGTATGATCAGAGATAGTGAGGACCAGTGGAGTTTATTGATGGCTTTGCCGGTTTCGAGGGAAGACTGGAAAGCATTTATTTAAAACCGCACATTATTCCTCTAAATTGTTTAACGCAGAACATGAAGACTTTTCTAGCTGCACCACTAGTAAATCTAAAATACCATGGACTATGAGTGGCTATACAGTCTATGGATATTTAAAAGAACAGTGGAGTCCTCCACCCACTTTCAAGCCAAATAAGATAGACAAACTTAAATCAACAAGCGGACAGCCTCTTTGTTAGACACTATTACGGTGTAAATTATAATAAGAAATGAGGTGATTACCTTCTCTGCCACCTCCCTTACTGACTGGACACTGGTCCCATACAGGTGGTTGTTGTACTGGCCGGCTTCGATGAACTTGTGATCCTGGATGTCCTTCTCCATTTGTTCTCGTGAAGTGACAAAATGGTAGTCTCTGGAATCTACCTCGTAATCACGCTTTGGTCTGGTGGTGTCTGAAACGGACAGAATCACTCTCTAGCGGCACTAACCACTAGATTTTTTTGCAACGAAACAAACTGCACTTTAGCATGTGTTCCTTTTCACTAGTAGCTTGCCCCATCCATTTTCCTCAGTCCTGACAAACTACCCATTCCCAGCTGATAGTAAGCATATGTTGTGTTGAGCACTGGCAAGATATATACTGCTTTGAATGTGGAACAAAACATTTCATTTTGTTTCATCTGATTATAAAACCCACTTTATTTCTATTATCATGTATTTAGCTGCCATGTCATATATTTACATAACTATTTCAGTTTCTATATTTTCAGCTTTCTGTGAAGAAAAGATTCAAGGGCTAGTTTCATAGAGGTACCCCTAATCTATTTTATGTTTCTTTTGGCTGCTAAGTTTAAGTGGGCTGCCTGACGTGGATAGTGTATGGGTGGTGTGATACACATGCCGCTCATTACAGATGGACTTCACCATGCAAAAGGGATAATCAGCCATGTAACCATCTCCTGATCTTTGCTTCTCTATCCCTTTCTCCCAGGCTTGTTTCAAAAGCTTCCCAGATCACCACTCGAGTCACAGCTTAAAGTTCACCATCTTACTGGGGGGACGCATTCGCACCAAAGTCAACTTGAACCACGCTGCGCACAGACAGATCCATTGCATGAATATGGGGACTCTCCAAACTAGATCTTTGTACAGCATGCAAGATAAAATATGAACAAATCATAATAGTCACTTTAACAAGTTTTTGTTCTTGCTCTTAATATAACTCCGCAGAAGTGTCTAGAAACTAAGACAGCATTGAGACTAGAGTAGCAGTGGTCAGGTATGTAACACTTACGCGGAACGCAGGACCCAAACTTGTCAGGAAACTCTGAGATCAGATCATCATTGATTCTGTCTTTCATGGGCCCAAGCACTATAACTGGACGGGTGTAGGTCACTGGAAAAAACACACAAAAGGGACAGCTCCTTAACACTTGGCCTGCTATAGCCAGCAGTGCAAGGCCATACCTTCTATTTTTTGAAGCTCTTTTATTGTGTATTAATTAATGTAACTTTTCTTACTGGAAAATTATTCAAATTATGAAAGAGCCTCATGAAAAAGCCAATCAATACACAGTGCCGACTTTCACATCTTTTTATTGAGAGTTAATTGTAGTAATAGTAGAGTGGCCAGATGGAATGTGTGTGTCAGAGGACAGGCTGATCATTCTGAAAAACAGTTTAAAGGGCTCACCTTCCTGTTGACAGACAGGCTCATACGAGAGAACGTACTCCTCCTGGCCACCTGAACAGCAAGCACAGTACCATGTGTCAGTTCTGCACAGAAGCATCAGTTTTGACAATGCAACCAAAGTTCTATTTGGTGGCCTAAAGGAAGGTTCCTTTGCCAGACAAACAACTAATTATGTGATTGGTCTGGACTTCTGCATTGAGTTCAGGATGTGTCACATTTATCTAAACTGAATTATTCTACCAGAGCTAAAGCTAAAAAAACAGGAAATAAATCAACATGGGAAGCTATAACATATTGCAGTATCCCAGTGGTTGTAAGCATAGCGAGATTCAAACTTGGGCGGGTGGAGTTACCACATCAGTGAAAGGCCCAGGCCTCCAAGCGAGGCTTTAGGGACGCTGCACTAATATCGGTAACAATCTTGCATCTTGTAGAGCAATTTGGATCTGTGATGAACTGGTGACAATATATACACGGCAAAACCAGTTCAAAAGTTAAATCACACAGAGAATGCATTTACATCGGTAGATTTCCTATGTCCTTAAACACTAGGTATGACTGGTCTTCAACATGAAGACCTATGCAGCACAAAATTACATGTGCATAAATCAGTTTAGTTGCTTCACATTAAAAAAAATTCTTATGGGTTCTAATTTAATTTTTTTTCTATAAATTACTAAGTGGTATTAAATTGATGGCAGAACAGCTGATGAAGAGTTCAGCTCAACCTGATGTGTCTGAAAACATGCTGTGACGATTAGGAAGCTATGATCAGTAGCTGAACTCGGGACAAGCAAATCAAATTTCCCTCAAGCATTATCCAGATTTGGGAAATAAATATCCTAACTGTCCCCAAAAGCTTGCAGCAGAGCATGTAATCGCGTTTGCGTTGCTGCGTGTATATTAAACCAGAGAAGTAAAGTGCACCCGTGACATCAAAACCAGAGAAACGGCTGTACATGAAACCAAAAGGACATGAGGGGAAATAAAAGGGCACACAGACTTACGGTAACTACTTTCACTATCGCTGGCATTAGAAGTTACATGCTCTGAAATGATAACAAAGGGAAGGTAAGCACCAACACACTGACACATCTACCACAGGTGACGTCTAAAAAGAAGGTAAAAAATGGTCACGGGGGGAGAAAATAATTTAGGAGATTGCAGCAAAACAAAGCGACTTTACACAGAACTGATGGAATTTCAGCTGGTGCATATTGATGCACAACTGCTGTGTGCTGGTCAGACAGTATTAAAAATAACTCAATGTCAAGTTGCAATGAGACAAATTGTAAAACTGAGGTATTCATCACAGATAATTAGATTGTAGATGATATTCTGCTCTGTGGAATTCACAGTTTCATTTTAATGAAGGACAACCATTTTGCTTTCAAAAACCCAATATATCTTTAAAAGCAGTCTTCACTTTTTGAATCTTTTGGGCTGCAAGCTCCTAGCATTATGAAAAGGTGTATGGAAATACCATCCCATCCACCCTCTCAGTAGATGGTGGTTTAGTATCCCAGCTAATCAAGGGCAACACAAATGGGTGAATATGTGTTCCACAACTACGGTGCAGTACATATTTCCCAACAAAGAAGTCCACAGCAGACACTGTCAGAACCTAACATGGTGAAATCTGACAGTAGGTTTTTAAACAGGTCGCACAACAGACATACTACCACCAGGATCATTCAGCAAATGTGTGGAACAAAAGTAAAATTTCCTAAACTTTCTGGAAACAAGTCGTTTCGCAGCTAATGAACTGAATAATGCAGTGATCTCATGAACATTTTAATATCCTGCATTCCGATATGCACAAGCCAGATATGTAAAGAGATTCCCGTCAGTAAGATAGTGTGAAGAATGAGTGGAAATTGGAACCAAAATGCAAAGCCTACATTAAATAAGTGCTTTTTTTCATAACTAATATGTGATGGACATCTCACCATCCTGAAGAAGAAACACAGAGCTTTGATGGAATATTTAAACCCAATAAGATGAATGATATCAGACCCAAAGTAGACAACACAAAGTCCAAAAGAGGTAATCATGAAGATGAGTGGAACAGAAAAAAAAAAGAAAAAAAAAAGTCCAGGTATGTTGGCTGAGTGCAGAATAACTTACTCAGGCCTTTCAATCCCACGTCCTCTGGGATCTCCTGTAGGGTAGTCGCAGAGTGCAAGCAAACAGGAGAAACAACCACAAAAGAACAATCGTTACTTGAACATAACAAGGGGTTTGACCGCTGGACACAACCGCAAAGCTGCAACAGGTACATAACGCAGGGCTACCCGCACTGGGCGAACTAGGCGCTTGGGAAGTGAGAGGACGTCGCTTCTTCAGTGGAGCTAGGGGGCGACGTGTGCCTCTAAATGCGACCTATGGCACCTCATGGTAAGGAAAGGGCCGAAGCTGTTCCTCCCACTCCCCAGACCCGTTACAGTGTTAGCGGCTGTGTCCATCGGGCACCTAGGTGGTCCTGTGCCTGAGGCTGCCCTGACCTACTGCCACCATCTGTGCGCTTCTCCTGGCTTACTTACGCTCAAGATCACTCGTTTCCTGCTCGCTCAGGTCCTTGTTCTTGTAGAAAGGGAATTTTCGGGAAAAGAGGTTCTTTTTACGCTTGTCATTGAATGACTGCTGAGAAAGAGAAGGAAGGGTAAAACAAAAGGGGGGAGGGGGAAGGTGTCTAATAATGGAGTTAACAAAAAACCTGCTGGAAACTTACTCCATGGCCATTGCTACAAGAATGCGCATAACAAAAAAGTTCTTAATAAACGTGCGATTTAAAAATATCTCAGTAAGTAAAACTTTTGAAGCAATCAACACCATTAGATCGCCACATCTCTTGAAGAGAATCTTTAAGGCCAGATGGCAAGATTATGAGTTACATAATGTGGCAATATCGGCTATTTGTAGCCGTGGTTAATCAACAAAATGAACTTCAGCACATGTAGAGCCGGAAAGACTATAAAGAATTGATCTTTCTTGTGCCAAAATTCTTGTGCCTACAGTAAAATTTATTTAATTCTTACTCTTTCTTTCAGAAATGACTACAAGGTCAGATCAGTGTGTAAAATGGACAGTTTCCACAAATTAAAATTCCTACATGAGAAGGGGGGAAACAAAAACATAATTCCCAAAACCAAGGTAAGTGTGTGCGAAAGTGATTAGAAGGGGATTAAAGTCGGAATGGGTCAGGAAGGGATACATACCCCATGGCCAAAAGTATGTGGACACCCTTTCAAATAAGTGGATTTGGCTTTTTCAGTTGGTGACAGGTGTATCGAGCACACAGCCACATAATCTCCATAGACAAACACTAGGAGTAGAATGGCGCGTACTGAAGAGCTCAGTGACATTTCGGATTTCTGCCCTGCTAGAGCTACCCCGGTTAACTGTAAATGCTGTTATTGTGAAGTGGAAATGTCTAGGAACAGCTCAGCCGTAAAGTGGTAGGACACACAAGCTCACAGAACAGGAGCGCATATCGCGTCGGGAGCTTCATGACATGGGTCAAGAGCAGCTGCACACAAGCCAAAGATCAACATGTACTATGCCATGCGTCAGCTGGAGTGATGTAAAGATCACTGCCAGTTGACTCTGGAGCAGTGGAAACACGTTCTCTGGAGTGATGAACCACACTTCACCATCTGGCAGTCTGATGGACGAATCTGTGTTTGGCAGTTGACAGAAGAACGCTACCTGCCTGAATGCATAGCACTAACTGTAAAGTTTGGTGAAAGAGGACTAATGGTCTGGGGCTGTTTTTCATGGTTCGAGGGCTAGACCCCTTAGTTCCAGTGAAGGGAAAACGCTACAGCATATGAGATTCTAGATGATTCTGTGCTTCCAACTTATGTTCGAGCCCGGCCTCTCTAATGCTCTTGTGACTGAATGGAAGCAAGTCCCTGCAGCACAGTTCCAAAATTTAGTGGAGAGTCTTCCCAGCAAAGTGGAGGCTGTTATAGTAGCAACGGGGGGGGGGGGTGGGGGGGGAACTCCATATTAATGCCCATGATTTTGGATGTTTGGTGAGCAGGTATCCACATACTTCTGGCCATGTAGAGCACAGTTGGAGGGATCAAGTGACTAGTTAATTCCAGTACACATGCTTTTAGTTGGTTCTTCACATGTAAAAGAAAATGTAAAAATAGCAAAGTAAATCAAGAGTTTAAAGAAAATAAACCATTAATTTTTATGTCTTTTTTTTAAACAAACAATCTTCAAAATCTTCTAATGCCATCACAGTTCTAGAGATACTTTCTCCAGCTATTGCTTCTTAATCTAAACAAAACAATACGAACACTTTTCTATCAACAACCAGGATAAAGCCTGCGTCAGATTACACTGCATCCAACAGCATCATACTAAACTTTTAACTAAAATTATTGGTCATTAATTACCATTGTACATGAATCAATAAATCTTTTTTAAATCGACTGACATACCCTATTCTGTTATCTTAAAAATCTGTGCGCACGTAAAAATCACTCTGCTTATAAGGTCACCTAGCAGCTGTCTTGGCACAGATATTGGACACGGCACTATCGCAGAAATACTAGGGACAGACAGAACTGATTACGCCAAAAGAAGACTGACTTGGAACCAAGGGAATTTCTAAGTTCAGACTCCTCTACGTCCTCATATGACAAATCTAGACAGGGAGGTAATGGTACAAAACACCATCATTGTGAGCAAAAACTTGCTCACTTGCAGATTTGTACAGGGAAATGACGTCAGAAGCAGTAAGAGTGTTTGCTATCACCATTGTGAGACCCATCTTGGATACTGTAGCAATTAGATACTAAGTTAAACAAGCTGTACTTGTACCATCTAAAACGCTTAGCAATGTATTACTTTACTATCATCTTTTGTTAACAAGAAATGAAAAAATGTTACTCATATCGATGCCACCATATTGTCATCCAACCTTAGATGCACTTCCATGGGCAATTAGGCCTTCTTGTGCACAGCAGTTTTTAAAATCAAATGTAGGATCCTTTGCATTATAATAGTGTTTCAACAGGGAAGGAGATTTCAAGCACACCACCATCTGTCACTCATTTCTCTAAATCCAACAGATTCAAAGTTGTGGACAGGTTACGGATTGGACAGCGCACAGAGGGTTACGATGAGGAAAGTTTTAGAAAAGGCTGAAAAACACAGGGAGATCAAAGCATGAGTAGAAAGCAGTCTGGCATCAATGGCAAGCGTTTTCTTTCCCTTTGTCTGCCAATTAACAGACCATGCATTGTTTTGGGCGCTGTAGTTAAGACACACGGTGGACAGGAATAACGTAGTTCGAGTTTGGAAACGGAGTCATTGTGCAGTTAATTCAGTCAGGAAACACTTCATGTACAGGATCATTACCAATAAGAGTTTTTCCATAAACATGCCGTTAACCAGCTTCTCACACACAAGCCTCAGTTAGTTTCAGATTAGCACATTCATTACAGTCCGGGTGCAGTTTCAACCATGGCAGTTTGCAAAAACACTCAATAGTGAAACCATAAAACCTTATTTGTGCAACTTTTCTGGTAGAATATACAACTGTTGTTTATAATATAGCATTTCTTTAAGGTCTTGCAACAATGTCATCACTAAAATTAAAGCAATTTCGTCACACTCACACCTTTAAATTACAAAGTCTTTACAATGCAAACGATACTACGATAATTTTTAGTAATGTATCTTATGCTACCAGAGGACAATATCCCTAGACTAGCCTACACATCACTAATGTTTAATATCAATGAACAACTGAGAAAATAACAGCTTGCTAATCTGAACAAATTCATATTTGTTTCACCATTATCGGTTTGAACAAGAATAACAATGCAGATATTTTTTCTGTTAAACATATTACAATATCCCAAAAAAAAAAAAACATATGGTACTTCCCATTTTTTAGTGTTCAAGCTCTCAAAACAGCTTAATCAAATTCAGATTTAACCGAAGAGTGCTATGTTACTCACCCCTTTGTCTCGAGACTTAGAATTGAATTTCACCGTCTTTAACCTGGCCCGCTCCTTCTTCTCCACCCTGCAGGAGGAAAACGGAGAGGCAATGCAGGCAGGCTGTGCTTATGGGTCACTGATAAAATATTTAACATAATTATGTCTGAAAACAACCAGAACAGAAAAAGCATCCTATTTAAAAGGTAAAACGTATTCTGCACGGGGTGGCACGGTGGATAGCGCTGCAGCCTCACAGCGCCAGGAGTCCCAGCTCGGGGTGCCTGTCTTTGCGGAGTTTGCAAGTTCTCCCCGTGTCCACGTGGGTTTCCCCTGGCCCCTTTGGATGGTGGGCGGAAACCGGAGGGCCCGTCCCATCCTGGGTGTATCCCTGCCTTGCGCCCTATGCCTGCCGGGATTAGCTCTGGCGCCCCTGTGACCCTTACCAGGATAAGCGGTTTTGAAAAATGGATGGATGGATGAAATATATTCTGCACTAAACTGCAAACTGCCTTTGAGGGTCTCGCCAGGCATATGTAATCTCACCAAAGTGAGCATTTTGCTATTCTAACAGTTTCCCATTCTTGGTAGATTTTTCAATGGACACCCGCTGAGCATACATATAGATTTCAAGGAAATTGGAGGTTTTCACTGACTCTGGATATGCAGTAACTTAATTAAGGCCCCTGAAGCAATTTTTACTGGAAGTAATTTTATGATGCATAACACAATCTACTTCCAACTTTCAAAATATTCCGTACAAAAAATGAAGATCCTGGAGCGATCACCCCCTTCCTGGTTCCTGGGCATTAACCAGTGCGTTGGCCAGAGCGCCCTTTGGAACGCCTTTGGGAACAGCCACTTGTGGTAAAAGAGTGGGAGTGGTCCCTAGGAACACTTCCACCTTCCAACTGCCCTGCCGACTGCCCTGGGAGAGGGCAAGCTCGGGCACTGAGCCCGGTTGACCAGAGGATCTAAAATTTGGCACAATGCTCTCAAAAAGAGGGGGCTTCAAGGGCCCAGTCTGCATGCTCCTGAGCGTACAGGAGTCACGTATTTTTGTAATCCCTAGTTTGTACCGAGTTATTCCATATGCCACTTATTTTTTTTACTTAACCCCAGTAAAAAATAACCTGTTGAAAATAGGGTGGACCCCAGAGGAATAGGAACTCTTTCAGAGAAATGTCCTTCTTTAAACAACATGGGGGGGGGATAACAATGTAGAAGCCAATTATGGTCTTCCAGACATTAGGTGTGAGCACGCAGAAGTGAGGACAGAGAGGTGTGGTAAACTGTTGGACGGCACAACCTTGAGACCTATCCTGAGCTCTAAATTGGGCTCTCACCAGTGGCGTCTCTCCCCTCCGTGCCACACTTGTCACACCGCAATCTCCTCAGGCATTGACACAGAAAATTTTACACTAATTATCGAGGAATAGCTGTAATAAACACCTAGGCTCACATGATGGCTTATAATAACTGTGCTAAAGCACTGGATTTCACTCAAATCTAATACAAACTCATACCGTGTAAGAGAAATAAGCAATGAAGATTTACTTCTCCCAACCAAGCATGGTCTGCCATTTGGGAAAAAAAAAACTCATCCCAACCCCTTACCTCACGTAAATTTCAGTAATACTAAGTTAACAAACTTTAATACATTACCTACATGCCTCTATATATAAAGTATTTCACAAATCATATACGTTTTTCACAAATATTATTTTAGTGCATTCTGTTACTTGATGAATAAAAGTGGATGAAACAAAAATAAACTAAATGGAAAACAATTTTAGTTTTTGCAAGTGTAAGACAATTTGGCTTTAAAATAAGCATATTTTTTAATCCAGGTTTTTTTTGTTACCTTGACTTTTGAAGAAAATGTGAAATGGGACAAAAAAATGGTAATAGATGCCATTTGGGGGGGGGGGGGGGGGGGGGGGGGGGGGGGGGGGGGGGGGGGGGGGGGGGGGGGGGGGGGGGGGGTGGGGGG
>JAOYSI010004872.1:0-13960 GCA_025775065.1 Hiodon alosoides
CAACATCAGTGTCTGACCTCACAAATGCTCTTCTGGAAGAATGGGCAAAAATTCCAACAGACACACTCCAAAATCTTATAGAAAGCCTTTCTGGAAGAGTGGAAGCTTTTATAGCTGCAAAGGGGGGACCAACTCGATATTAATGTCGATGGATTTAGAACGGGATGTCATAAAAGCTCCTGTAGGTATCCCAATACTTTTGTCCATTTAGTGTAGATTTGAGCATCTAATCAATTAATGTAAATTTATAAATTCATCGTGGTTACATTTAAGCACATTGTCAAGTCATTTCCAAACCACAAAGAATAAAAAGTAACGGCTGCAGGAAACAAAATAAAACCCAATAAATGGAGCAAGAGATCAACAGCTGTCGATGCTTATAAGCCAGTGTTTCTGTGGGGACGCAATGTGGGTGTATGCCACTGTGCATACTGGCTGCACAGAAGTAAACAGCACTGTCAGTCCCAGTCAGATTAGAGATGGTGAGGGCACTCCGCTCCACCGCTGTCCTTGACAGCTTGAACCGTGTGTGGAACTGCTCCTCGTAGGTGGGATTGCCCGTGTTGTAGCCAAAACCGATCAGATCCAGGGCACTGCTGTCTCCACCCTGCCGGTACCAGTACATGAGGGGGTAGCTACTGCCGTTGTGACTACAACTGATCTCCGCTCCCTCTCCCGATTTGGCAGTCAGGTGCGGAGACTGCTCAAACTTGATGCCATTGATGAGACCTGTGTACGTACAGAGGTGAAGTAAAAGTTGCCTTCCAAAATACAATGAATAACCTAAAATATATGAGACGAATACCCAAATGAATGCAGCCTAACATTATTTTTTAAAGTGACCTCACATGGAAGGAGAAGTAGAAGAACGTCAAATCCGTCTGGAGATTTGAACATCGTGGTGAAGCTCTGAGATAGAGGAACCTCTCAGTAGGACTACACCATGTACCGAGTGCTTTGTGTGCATTGTGGGCAGAATTTCACTACACTGTGAATAAAGCCAATCGGTTATGAAAGAGCTGGGCTATGCTTCCCTCTGCTGGATACAAACGTTGTACATATGAAAGGGAAGTGTTTAGAAATACATCCGAGCAGCCCCCTCAGTGCTATTTGTTATTATTTAATGTTATATTATAACACTATTTGTCATTTGTACATTTTGTGATGCAATATTATGGCTTTAAACTATTGATATGAAATTCCTCTTAAGTACCTTTCTCTGATATGTTTCTTTGGTCAAGTGAAGAGCCCAAACCCAAAAGGGTTTGAAAGGGCGAGGTCCCAAGACATAAAGGAGGTGAGGCAGAGGTTGAAAAAAAGTTTTTATTTTAACTCAAATCAAATCTAATCGTAATCAAATGGCTCTGTCCAAGCATAGCTGGCCTACCTTAACAGAATAGTTAAACACAACATTTTGACATCTTTTAAATCTCACCAGACTATGCAAAGTTTAATTGTCCGGGTGAGTCAGTTTAGTGGCATTTTAGGAAGTGTTAGCCTCGTGCCCCCATTTCTGTGCCACAATGTCAAAGACCTCAGTAATTTCACACCACAGCAGGAATTAAATGGACCTCTGCATGAAAACATGAGGAGAAAGGTCACACTTTCTGTCAGCTGGGTCATTGGGGAGGAGCCACAATGAGTGAGGTCTAATAGGACCATTAATCTGTTTCATTTGTGTCCTTCAGCAGGATTTTGTTGTATAGAGCTATTATCTGAAAACACAGATAAGTATTGCCCTTTTAAGAGCTGTTATTGAAGATAATTGAAGATAATGATGGGGGTTTCGTAAATTAAAGTCATGGAGGTGACATTCCTTTCACCGATGTAGCACCTATGTTACCTTCTCTCAGATGGATTTTTTTTGTCAATGCCTAAATGCTACTTCTATTTTTATCTTCTGAGTTGGCAGCCTGCGTTACCTCAAACGTCAATATTTTGCGTTATCGTAATAATACTTTCATATAATGAAATTGAATTATTGCTACTTTAGCTCATTCATTTTACATTCAACTGTTCGAGAAGCAAAATGAGCACTATTAAGGAGTCATTTAGCTCAAAAAAGATGGATGTTATCTAACACTGAGAACACTGAGAACAAAAAAAATAACCACAATAACTTATCAAGATAATAATCAGTTTCCGTGGTTTCATCCAGGTGTATTAAACACTGATGTTTTGACTGGATTAGAGAGGGGTTTGTAGCAGATAGAGGGGAGCTGCAACAGTGTTTGCTGGCTGCGCAGAAATAAACTCCACTGTCGTTCGCTGTGAGTTCAGGAATAACTAACGTAAGTTTGTTTCTCCCATCGCCACTTATTTTACATTTCTGGAAGTTGTTTTCATTTTCAGTTTTGGTGTCGTAAAAGATGTATCCGATGAGCTTCATTGCACCCGCGCCTCCTGACTGTTGGTACCACAGTATAGTGTCATAGCTGGAGAAATTTTGTGAGCAGAAGAGTTCAGCAGTTTCTCTGGAGATCTCCACCAGTGAGGGGGGAGACTGTTGGACACGACCTCCCACTGACTGACCTGTTAATGGAGAAATGAATGCGGAATGCTCAGAAAAATATGGTAATGGGGGCAAATAAAATTATCTCGAATTTACATACATTTCACGTCCTTGTCTGTGAGCCAGTACAGCACAACACTGAAGTGAATGAGAAATCTCCTCATCTTCAAAGGATCCAAGCCCTGGAACCAAACAAGAATGTTGAAGAGCACAGCAACACTGACCTTATTCATGTTCTCGGCAGAGGAGGGAGGTAGGGAGGAAGTGACGTCACTACCATTGCCTTGGTTGATTGATTCTTGTGTCTTGCTGCACCAGAACAGCTCAGCAGCTATGCAGATCCACTAGTCTTTAAATAATGTGGTTTGGCTGAAATAAACTCTACTGGCAGAAGACACTAGATATAATTAGTTCTAGTGTAGACAAGAGCGTTGTCGTGTGAAATGCGTTCGGCATTTCAGCATCGTGTATTATGTTCAAATACTTTTTATTACTGTCTTTTACACATAACTTGGCCATGATCAGATGTCTTATTCATGGAGATAAATTCTATGAATGTAAAGTCAGCTGGGTGGTTGGCACAAACGGAAACGAAAACAGGCACATAGTTGACTGTTGGCCCAGATGTTTTTGTCGCAGAACTGATCCTCTCTCAGGCACTGTGTAAACTGGCTGCACAGAGATACACCGCATCATCCTTCTCTTTCATGCTCTGTACTTTCAGAGACCACTTCTTATTTTCAGAGCTTGACACCACATAGCCCGATTGGAACCCCTGCTCATACGATGCACGACCAGCCACGAAGGATGCAATCAGCTTCGGACCTTCACTGTGGCGATGCTGGTACCAGTACATGTACTGGTAATCTGTATTATTCTGATAACAGTGCATTTCCGCAGTCGTATTTGATGAAGCTGATATGTATCTGGGCCACTGAGATATATAGACTGCCTGACCATTACCTGGATATAATCAATAAATACAGTTAGTCAGAGACAATAATACCAAAGCATTGTATTCTGACATAAATACTTTTTCTGAAACTATGTTGAAAATCCATGCCCATTTCAAAAACGTTTATCCAGAGCACCCAGCTACATTTAATAAAACTGGATTACCAGGATATAGGAATCATGGTGGCATATGAAAAGCATTAAATATAAACTTATTAAACTTACACAGTTGATCCCAGGTGAGGAATAACATCAACAGAAACGCAGGCATCTCGAGTGCTGTCGATACAGCTGGTCTGCCTATGGCACTCTAGTAAAGCACTACATGATGACGAAACAGCTTGGCTAGATGACACATGGGGTGGGAAATATAAAATGTGTGAGTGAGATGTTCCTTCCTACGATCCAGTGCAGTTAATGTGGGTTTAATGAGAACTGCAGTGAAAAAAACTAGGGCTGCAGAATGATTCTAGGCTGAGCAGGACTGAACAGAAGGAAAGCATGAATTAGCTGTTTTGTTCAAGGCGAGGCACAGGAGAGAAACACAGGCAGGTAACTGGTTTGTCTGCATATTTGAAAAGGGGTTGCTATGATCAAACTAACATGACCCGTTAATGTCCAATGTGTTTCCACAGGAAGGGAGAGTATAATTGTTTAATCAACATAAAAGTCGTACAACACTTCAAACACTTTCACAGAACTTCTTGAAGTAATATGAGGCCTAGTATGAATATGCAGACAATCACCATGTTATTGTTTTACACTGATAAACTGGCCACGAGAAAGTTACAGTTAGTCACCTGCTGTGGTTCAGTGCAAGTTTCAGAGACATTTATCTCTATTGTAAAGTGGTTGGTAAGAAAGAGGGTTTTTGTTGAGAATGGAGGAGATCAACAGCACTGTGTAGACTGACTGCACAGAAATACAGAGCAGTGTCTGTTGCTTGTATGCTAAGAATCTGCAATTGCCCATGGCTAGCTGCATTTCCACTGAGTCTAAAACGATCACCAAACTCTGTTCCTGGGTTGACCTGGGTGGTGTAAAGGTACCCAATGAGTTTTAGTCCTTTCCCTCTTGATAACTGCTGATACCAGTAAAGGTAATAGAAGTCACTTCGGTTATGGTTGCAGCTTAGCGTCATGTTCCCTTCTGGACTAAAAATGACCCCAGGAGTCTGTACAATTTTGACGTTGGCCAAGGCACCTTAATAACAGAAAAGAGAGAGCTTTGTTAATGATGGACAGGAAGTAACTCAACTATGATGTAAACTAGCATGCATAAAAAGGTATTTTTCAATTCCCTATACTCCAGACTTGAATAAAATATATATTTTGCACTGCCATCAAAACTACTTACTTGTTTGCCAGAGCACTAAGAATGTAAAGCTGATGAGCAGTATAAACATGCCGACTCCTGTGTGTTGTTAGAGGCTTAATTGTGTCAAGAGGAGGAGAGTTATGGCAAAGCCTCAGAGCCACTGATAACAGCAGCTTTTTAATACCCTGCTGGACAATATTTGAACTGCATAGTTGTGTATCAAAACACTCATTATCAATTATCTTAAGTGGTTTGTCACTTGTGGGATCAGCTTTGCAGACTAAGCATAAGAAAGTGGTTTTTGTTGAGGGAGGAGTATTTTTACAACGTCTTCTGTGTGATTTGCTGCAGTGTGAGTATGTAGCGCTGTGTGAGGTTGGAGACTGTTAGAAAAACACGGCTTCTTCCATTTCCACTCAATTCAATCCTGCCCTCATTATCGTCTTCAAGGTTCTGGTTAGCATAAAGAAGATTCCCAACATATCTTAAAGCTCTTCCTGATTCCGATTTCTGGTACCACAACATGCAATCGTAGTTGTTAACATTGTGTGAACAAATAAATTGAGCTGATTCTCCTTGCTGCCTGATCAGACCAGGAGGATTTTGCAGAACATCCATCCATTTTTGAAACTGCTTATCCTGGTGAGTGTCGCAGGGACGCCAGCACCAAAGCCTGCAGACACAGGTTGCCTCCCAGGACAGGACACCAGGCAGCACACACACACACACACACACCTGTAGGACAATTGGGCATGACCAACAAACCTAACCCAAACCTAAGTCTTTGGACGGCAGGGGGAAACCGGAGGGCCCTGATGAAACCCACACAGGCACGGGGAAAACTTGCAAACACACAGACAGGCACCCCGAGCCGGAACTCAAACCCAGGACCCCCAGCAGCGTGAGATAGCGCCACCGTGCCACCCTCTGGTACTTAAATAAGAACCAGTGGACAGAGATAGACAGTAACAGAGTGATGAATGTAAAAAATGTAAAACTCTTTCACACTGAATGGAATGGATCTAGCATTTAGAATAGAAGGGATCTAGAGGTTTTCACCTGCAAACCAGAGCAGCAAAATAATGTAGCTACACAGCAGTATTAACATAATGACTCTTATGTGTTGTTAGCGGTGACTTAGCTGTGTGAAGTAGTAGTAACTTAGGAAGTAAAGATGGGAATATAAGAGAGGAACAACACTGAGCCTCATCATTAACAGTCACAGCATGACCCCCTGCTGGGCACCACCAGAATTGCATCTGTTACTGTGGAGTAGGATTGCTTTAAGAACTAGCTGTGATGGCATAGACAAAGGAGTACGCCAGTGGAGGCTGTGAATATTTTGTGGGTTTGACTGTTTTTGTGTGTACGCGCCAGAAGGAGTTTG
The DNA here is from genome assembly GCA_025775065.1 of Hiodon alosoides. Lineage (NCBI taxonomy): Eukaryota > Metazoa > Chordata > Actinopteri > Hiodontiformes > Hiodontidae > Hiodon > Hiodon alosoides. The sequence continues at coordinate 6,171 of JAOYSI010004872.1, forward strand.
CTGAGCACAGGTATATAAAGAAGAACCTGTAGACATTGCAAACAGTATTATAATCACAATGATAAGCATTGAAGTATTTAAAACCCAGTTAGTACCTAACTTGTGTCAGTCAAACACCATTAACACTGTTCCATAGCAGTAAAAGCATGGGGCAGATCTGAACTCTTTCCATGATGAGGGCTCAGTGCTGAAGAGAGACCATGTTGATGTGTTGTCTTAGACTCAGCTGTGCTAATGAAAAGAGATGTTACTGACAGCACTTATGATGCATCACAGTAGCTTATTTGCTCTCACTGCCCCCTGTTGGTCTTTTTGTGTAATGTTGTATAGGAGAATACAATTGCAAGAATGAAGAATTTGATTGAAAAGAAGCCAGTTGGTGTTTTTTTTTTAAATATATTGCTATGCACACACCTATGGTACTCTGGGCACACACTGACCTGTGTTTTGTTACTTCTGCTGATAAGATGCATTTATTTGGGGTAACACTCTTTTCACATTTTTGTGAAAATATCCGTAAGTCCTTTCCAAATTTCCATACAGCCATGAAGTATACATAAATAATTGTATTTATTTCTTATTCTTATCGAGAGTTTGACTTTCCTGCAGAGATTCTATCCCCTATTTTTTAGACTCATGTAGTGACAATGTGTTTACAATCAAACAAAGAAGTTTACAGAAGTATATCATGTAAAATTTAGAAAATCGAAAAAATAAGCAAATCTTCACAAAGTAATGGACTTTCCCAGTGGTCAGGCAATTGGGACGCAAACTACGACTGACTACATCATTATTTGCGTTACTTTTTGTTGCTATGGAACTAATGCTATTGGAAAGCAGAGGGAACGAGAAGGGTCTCGGATCTTGAAAGACACAATTTTGCATTAACAGTTTAGTGGAATGGTTCAGTGGCAACTGCAACAATGCTTAGCCCTGCTTAACACATACAGGGGTTTTTGTGGAGGAGAGAGGGGATCTGCAACACTGTGATTTGCTTGCAGCACAGAGGTACACTGCACTGTCTGCAGTGGTTATACCAGAGACAACCAGAGTGGCGTGACCCTTTGAGTGCCCAGATACATTGACGCTGGGTTGGAACTTTTCCTTGATCGCTGCATTTTCATAGTGGAGCATGGCAACCAACTCAATGGGTCCCCTGCCTTCCTCTTGTCGGTACCAGTACATGTAGGGATAATTATTGTCACCGTGGTGACAATCAAATTTAGCTTCCACCTGTTCAGGGGTCCTTATTAAATCACGGGGATGCTGCTGCACAAAGACACAGTGTAGTGCATCTGCAGGACACAGAGAAATACATAATTCAACAACTAAGAAAAATTACAGTGGCAGAATTACATCTACAGTGTTTGTTGCCTGCTGTTCTCACCAATGAGCCAGATCAGTGTGATGGAGAATCTGATGTGAACTCTGCATTCTCGGGCCATGCCTGTTCTCAGTGCTGTAGATGCACGAACACAACTTCATGTGGATGAATTCCTGTCCTCTGAAGGGGCAGGATTGAGGAAATGACATCACCATATGAGCATCCGTTTCATATTTCTGTTATTGAGTTATTAAAATTGAACATATCCATTATTATTTTTTAAATAACTTTCTAATTCTATGTAAACGTCAACTGAAATGTTTCTGACACCTTCTAGTTGAAACAAATACATTTTTGGTCATGTAGTTTGGTTTCAGCCAAAGTTGAAGGGTTAAGAGCAGGTGAGGACGTGCTGTGGCTTAAGAAGGGTTTTATATAGGAGAGACACAGGAACTACAGCACTGTGCTTTGCTGACAGCACAGAAGTACACTGCACTGTCTGTAGCTGTTACCGAAGAAGTCTCTAAGAAACCTTCCTTCTCGCCATCTCCAGAAACATTGAAATTTCTACTCTCCACAAACGATTGTTTGAAACTGAGGTAACCTACGAGTTTAAGACCTGTCCCATATAATTGCTGATACCAGTAAATCTTATCAAAATTGCTGTCATGGTGACTGCAGGTGATGTTGATTGCTTCCCCAGGGTACTTTATGATCCCACTGGGATACTGTAGAACTGTGAGGCAAACAGAGGCATCTGTGGAGAGATTAACATAAGCGTAACACAAGAATTGCAGCAAACATGGTGAGAGAACAATGGTAAATCTGATGGCTGTGAAAGTAAAGCACTCTTACTTATCAGCCAAAGCTTTAGAACACAGGTAAAGAGAAGAAACCGAACCATGTTGATTCTACACTAGAGACAGAAGTAAACTAACTTTCTAATTTTAAATGGTTGCCTTAGGGGGAGGGAGGTGGCAAGTAACATGACAGCAGTACTGAATTTAGCAAGTAACCAATTTCCTGGACTCCATCATTCATTGCTGTCATGTTTGTTGGAGAGACAAATTATATATGTGTTTAATAAAGAACCGGGCTGATATCTTCATTTCAAACCTTAATTTTAAAACTTAATTATGAGATCAGATGGCTAAAACGATGCTGCTAAAACCAGTTGCTAGTTGTTGGGTTGGGTAGTAATTAATCATACTGAACAGTGCCATTTATAACAACCGGATATGATAATTGGATATCAAAATAAATTGGTATGTTATATACCTCATGTATGATCAGAGAGGATCAGGCATATATTCTAAAAAATGAGGTGTGTGCTGTATGTTGCCAACATGAGGGCCTGTTGCTGGGGCAGGTTTTCTTGCATAAGAGAGATGGGATCTGCTGCACTGTGCTTTGCTGACAGCACAGAAGTACATTGCACCGTCTGATGTTGTGATGTTGACAATCTTCAAGGTTCCTGTTGTTGTCGCATCTCCTGTTATTGTGAACCTGTCACTGAACTGATCTTCAGAGTTGATGCTCTTTCTGTAAAGGTAACCAATGAGTTTCAGGGGTCCTTTCCCTCCTGGCTGCTGGTACCAGAACATGCGGACATAGCTTTCATCAGCACTGCTGCAGGTGAAAGTCACATTTTCTCTGCAGTATTGTGAAAGTTTAGAAGGAAGAAGCTGAACCTTAGGCTGGGCTGCAACTTGAACTGTTAATAAATGATAACTGTAAACGTATCCTATGACCCATGCTGTACAACACAGAGGCATGTTGATTCTCTTTTCTGGAGGGAATAGTGGCTGCATCAGCAGAACATAGCATAGCCAAAAACTATGTAGAGGAAGTGACATCAGAAAAATAAGGAAGCATTCTAAACTTAATGTGAGGCCAATCCGTGTTGATGGCTTTGTGTTTAATATGCCTTGAAGTGATTTAAAAATCTTTTTTATGCCTTTTTTGCTCACAAATTTCCAGAGAATTTTATTTGAAATTATCAAGAAAATTTGCAATTTTTCTTTCAACAAAATTTTTCTGGCATGAAAAACCATTGATAGATTAAAATGGTTTAACAGCTTAACATTTGAATCGTCTATTTACATAAGAATCTACTACACTATAAAAGTATAATCTTCATTTTTAAGACTAGAAAAATATTTAAATACACTCAACCTATTCTGTATGTATTTTATTCTTGAAACACAGGACATTTGGAGGTCCCAGAATTAAAAAAATAATTTTTACACAGCTTCACAACTTTATGTATGAAATACAAAAATAATTGCATAATTTTTTAAAACTATTTAGCTAAAATTTATCTCACAGGTGGGAATTAGCGGTGACAGACTAAAGGAATGAATTGTGAATGAATTAATGTCATGTCTTAGGCATTGTTGCCACCAGTACATCGGTTAGTAGCTAACAACATTTTTGACTTTCAGATGTCCAGAGAATTATGGTAAGAATTTCAATCACTCCCCCCACATTTCCTACAAAACATACTAAAAGCTGTTACTGTGAATATGATTTAAAAAAAACAATTGCCATATTGGCAGTGACCTGCTTTTTTGAGAGGGAAGAGAATAAATGTGCTGTAGGGGGGTGATTAAAACTAAACAGAAAAACTGTGTTGGAGCTTAGAATGCTGTATTTGTATTTTTTTCTGCAGTGAATGGCACTCTTTAGGCAAAGCTAAGAACTATGGTTCAACCAGTCAGGCCCTTTATGTCAACATTTTTCCACCAGAATTTAATTTCGCTATTATCCACCTCCACTTCGAACACACTCGGAATAGAAGCATAAAAATAAGTTTACAGATCAATAGGAATTAAATTGGGAATTGTTTAAAATTAGCTATAACAAATTATATACGTACTATGTTTAAATTACTTTATAATTGCATGACAACCTCGTTATAACGAAAATCAAATAAGCCTTGTCTTTTTTCCCTGGTTTTCTCACATTATCCAGCACACTAAGGCAGAGAGACTGTTGGTAATTTGGACAGAATCCACTTACTTATAGTGCTAAAGAGAAAATAGGGTTATACTGCAGCCTTCTTGAACCCTCTTGAAGGGATGGAAGAAAAGACATCTGTAAATCGATTTGTGTGGAGTTATACTGCCCTCACCAGAGAACCAGTTGAAAGCATTCATCGAAACGAAAATATCCAACTGCCATTTATGGTAAACCAACTGAGTTGGCATTGAATAAAAGAGAGTTGTAAAGGTTTAATGCAGGTGTGCTCCATTATGTCAAACAAGCTGTTGGGACTGAGGTTTTTTGTCGAGGAGAAACAGAATACGTTACGCTGTGTTGACTCGCTGCACAGAAATAAACTGCACTGTCTGCAGATTTCACTTTGGGAATATGGAGAGATACTGCACTTTCACCATTTCCACTTATATTGAAGTGTTCCTCATATGAAGATTCAAGGGTTTTCTGCTTATAAAAAATAAATCCAATTAGTTTCAAAGCACTTTCTCTTTCTGGCTTCTGGTACCAGAGTATGGTGTCATAGCTATTGATGTTGTGGCTGCAGTTCAGTTGCTCAGAATCACCAGAATGAAGCAACAGAGCAGGGGGAGTTTGACGGACATTGTTGCTGAGTGAGACACCTTGGGAAGAAGAGGGAAATAATTGATATGTAAAAAAAAATCTTATACAAATAAAATAGTTTATTAAAAATAAAATAAAAGTTTATTATTATTGTCAAACAATTACAGTGTTCATATTTAAATATTATTTTGTGTCTATATGAACGATTTCTTACCTGTCACCCAGAGTAGAATTACAGTGAAGATCTCAGTGAGTTCTCTGACCATGTTGATGTCTCTGAAGAGAGAGATGAGTATCACTAACCTGGGCTGAGCTCTTTGGGACAGAGGAAGTGATGTCGTTGAGGAATGATAACACCATCACTACAGGCGCCACACCTACAATGATTGAGTCTGTCTTCGATAGGTTGTGATTATAAATTGGTCAATTAATTCGCAAACACAGAACGCAGATGTCAAAATTATACTGTGTACAATAAAAACAAACTATGAGAGTATATTGATTTTAAAAAGTGTATCTGCAATTTTTTTTAGATGTCCAAACATTCATTTTCTGAAAGAAGAACAAGGAGTTCTGCCACAGATGGTATGGTCGCCAGAGAGCTTTGCTCTCAACATCATCAAGGCTGTATGTGATTACCTGGACAGACAGAAACAAGGCAGAATTTTATTTTACATGTGCCTAAGACTTTTGCACAGTACTGTACATTGATATAGTTTGACTGATGTCAACATTTAACTTGATGTCCTGTCCTGGTATCTCTGTTTATTGAGGTTTTAGATCCCCCTACAGGAAAGTGTACAGCAAGTGCTGAGTGAGTTTTTGCTCAGCTCTGTAATCAATTTGCAGCACTGCGTTCTCTTACTGCACAGAAATACACTCCAGTGTCTCCAGACTCCAGGTTATTCACTGTGAAAGATCCACTTTCAGTAACAGTTTTTGTTGCTGCATATTTATCTCCTTTGAAATCCCCAAAGTCATGTCCTATACCAGTAGATGTGAACACTACGAGCTGAATGTTCTCTCCTGGACGTTGTCGGTACCAGTACATCTGATAGTAGCTAGCACCCTTGTTGTGACTGCAGTTCATCTGAGACAAATTCCCTTTGAGAGCCCAGAGAATAGTGGGGGTCTGTGTGACATCATTCCCCTCACTGTAACCTGTTGGAATACAATAAATTATTTTATGACATGATCTGAAAATTTTAATTGAAACAAAAAACAGCAATGTATTCTGTAAAATCACTTTAATACACATTTGCTTTGGATATAAAAATGCTTACCTGTCACTAAAAGCAACAAGATAGTCAGGCAGATGAGAGGTTGGACCATGCTTACTCTCTGTACAGATAAGGACACAAAATCATTGACTTGAAGTGAGCTCTCTTGATGACTGGGGGAGAGGAAATGACGTCACGTGCTTCTCATAAGAAGTAAAGAAGTTTTTTTTTGTTTCAGTCACGTTCATTGCTTCTATTTTTTCATTCATTAAATACGAAATACAAAAAGAGAGAGAGATTTCTATATGATGAAAGTTGGTAGTAGGATAATATGTACATTTGCCTTGAGAAGAATCAATCATGAGGTTTGTAAAATCTTGTTTTATACCTTCCAGCTTTGAGGTAAGATATTCTTCTAAGTAAGGTTAGGTTACTTGCATACCACGACACAATGCTAAGATATTTAAAAATATCAGATGCCTGTTTCAACTGAAAAACCAAAGTTCTCTTGCAGCTGGATTTATTGAAAATAGTTTGATTTTTTGGAAAATAGAGTCTATAACCAGAAATAAGACTATATTGATCCAAAATATTAAGAATATATGGAGGAGAGGAGACCAAGTTAGCCAGATACAACACAGCATCAATAGCATAGAGCAAAATGTTCTGCTCCCACCCATCTCATACTATTCCACTCGCCTCATGTGTACTTCAGAGGGAAATAGTAAGAGGTTTAATTGCCAGAGCAATTAGTTCAGACTGACGCCACTGGAGAGGAGTATAATACTTTTAGTCCAATTCAATCTGATCAATTACCTTCTCTGCATCAAGCAGGACCAATATCTCTGGTCTATGAGACTTGGAGGGAGAATAAATAACATATAGCACGGTTGTTAAAAAACACAGCCTATGTAAAGGGCTCCTCGGGTCAGACTATAAACTGAAATTCAATGCAGGCTGTTCTCTTGTCATTAAGCAAATGATTGGTGGAGAAGGGATCTCCAGAGAACTCTGATCCAATACAGGGAGGAGTAAATTCTGGAAAGTTGATTTTCTCAGTTGGAGAGCTAACACATTGCTGGCCTCATCCCTATGTTTAAAAAAAAGATTGGTGTTTTTTTGATAATGGCTGTTCAGCCAGATCACACTTTTAAATTTTTAATCAAATTCTCTCTGCAACTGCAACTCTCTTCATAGATTTAGGGTGATAGAGATACTGCATAAATTTGATCAGGTTTAGAAAGTCAACTTTGAGAAGAGATATGTTGAACATTGACAGCACTAGTGATGATGCTGAGAGTAGGTTGGCAGATTAAAGCTTGACTGCTCCACCCAGTGGACACCTTGAACATTCCTGTTATAAAGTTAAAAAAAAAAATTAAATTATAAAATTTCTTCAAATCTGACAAGTAGACGATTAGTATAAAACATTTTTTCAATTAGGTAAAAATAGTGGTTGAACTGAAAATCTTTTGGGTTACACTTTTGACAAGGAGGTCACTGACAAAAAACTTTTCTCTTAATTTGACTGAACATGGGTCAAGGCAATTAAGGATACAGTCCATATTAAGGCTTTAACTCCTGATTACTCATTGAATATAGCAGACTATCAGGAATCAGACCACAGTCTAAAGGAGAACATTGGGAAGGCAAATAGGGGAATAATCCATCCATACTACCATGAC
>JAOYSI010004873.1:14066-46428 GCA_025775065.1 Hiodon alosoides
ATAGGTACACCTGGAGTGATGAGACATGGATAGGTACACCTGGAGTGGTGAGACATGGATAGGTACACCTGGAGTGGAATACATAAAGAGACACAAACATTATGTGGGGCATAATGCTTGGTAACCTGTGGACCTTGTCTTGGCTTGCTGGACCTGTTGACCTGCCAAGAATTTGATGACCTGTGATATCTTTGAGAATATCTCCTGGATTGTGAAATCAGCCCAACAAACAGTGGCATCTTCTGAGTCTACAATAGAGATATGCTGATCTAATCATGCATAATGGCGTCCACAAGCGTCTAATTTGTCTACAGGATGGCAAACTCATAAGATCTACTGAAAACTTCCCCTTTCCACTGTTAACATTGGCATTGTTTGGTGTTTGTTTGTGTCGGTAAGGAAGTAGACTCCATGGTTGTCCTCAGCTTTCAAGTTCCCCTCAAAGTGGGGGGTGACGGGGGACGGGGGGGGTTCTGGCTGACTTATTGTTGTCTAATATTGGACGAAAGGCTTGGAAGCAATATCCACCACCTTCAGCTCATTAAGCTATTAGACTTTTTCAATCTAGACTATTACTTTTAAATGTTTGTTCCACGTTATTTTGGGAATTGATGACTCAGCATTTCTCCTAGAAGGCTTTGTCATGGACAATTCAGCACAAGAATTAATTGATATTACCTCATGCTGTATTCGTTTGCGTTACCTCATGTCGTAATACTTACAGTTGACCCTTTCATTTGTTTAATTACTGTGAAAGAACCAATGTCACAGAATGAATAGGATTTTTCTTAACTGGAAGAAGTTAAGAAATAAAAACGTTATGAGCCAGGCAGCTGGTTAGGCCATTTCTATTATTGCCGGTTGCAATCTGTAAACATGGGGATGGATAACCAGCGAGTGTGATGAACCTGTCCTGTGAGTTTAAACCAACTGCCTCAGGGTTACCGAAGGTCAACCCTCGAGATGAACTGTGTTTGCATGGAAGAAGAACAGCTGATGAGACAGCCCTGTGGCTGCTGACCGGAGTTAGAAAAAAAAAATATTTTACCTAAACGAATCCAACTTCATTGCCCTTGATCATTTTCTCCACTGCAAGAAAGCGTGTGTTTGTTGGTGCAAGCTTGACCCCCCCAGTTATCATTAACCTAATGAAAATCAAAACGCTCCTTTTTAGCAGCCGGGCTGATTGTTTTTCTTTCCCTTTGACAAACGGTCATTTTCGAACAGTTTGTTTGGTTCCTTTGCATCCAGTCCCTCATCGGCGTGATTGAAATGGAAAGGATTTATTGCTCTGAATTCCATGCTATGATGAGAGCTTGGCTCTTTGCGCTCACAGCAGTCTCCACTGCCTGGAACATACCGCACTCTTCCTCCTCATGGAAACATGGACCTGTTTAGAAGTCTCTCCATCAGTTCTTTTTTTAGACCTGGTCCCTTTAAATCGACCCTTTTAAAAAAAGAAGAACATAGATTTGGTATTCTTGTGCTTATCTTACATATAAGTGCGTAGCTGTGGTCTTTTTGGGGAAATGTTTTGAGGAAACGTAGACATTGTACTTGGGGATATCCCGGTGTGAGGGAAATGCCATCTATAACAGGACACAAAATCCTGTTGTTTACCAGTGAAAATAAAGGTTGCAAACTAAACTCCCATCCTTAGGAGTGAATCCAATATGTAACCAGCAGCCTTCAGATCCACATGTTTTCAGTGCCGTGTGCGTTGACCAGGTACCAGGGCTGACCCTGACCTCCGTGTCTCATTTATCTTCTGTTGCTGGGCAACGGCGTAAGCACAGGTTATTTCAAGCGGAAGGGTTTTGTTGTTGTAGATGCCTTACTCTGAGACACTAGGAAATGCCCATGCGTGCTTAAACAAAACTTTGTACATGTTACAACAATGCTTGGTTGGTTAAGTATGAATAACGTGAAGAGGATGTTATGTCTATGGAAATTCTGCTGCAAAAAATCAGTAGTGGTGAGTCTAGGGTTGTGTGCCAGAGAACTATGTCACAGTGGAGATGTTTTGCCTACTCCAGGGCCCGGGGAACTTCCACCAGCGTGTCTCTGGACTGATTTGAGAACTGTGCTGATAGCTAGCCTCTTGTGTTGCAGATGGGAGGAAGAACTGTCCAGACGACAGCAGATGGAGTCCATGGTAGAGACCCTGCAGGAGGTGAGGGTTCAACTCCGTCACACCCTGTCAGCTTACCTCCTTGCTATTCAATGCGACTCTTGACCTTAGCCAGGTCACCTCACCGCTCTTCTATATAATGCCTTTCGTGTTGGTATGCAGGTCAATCAATCGGGCGACGGTACGACAGGCCAAAACTGCTGTAGCGTACCTAAACGTAGCGGTTAGTCACAACAGTTGGGTGCCTCATATACTCCCGTCTTGGCTTTCATCCCAAAGGCCAATTTCTGCGTTGGTTGGCTTGCCCCATGTGTAGAATAAGACCCTCTAGGGGATCCACAAGCTCTTTGCTGTTTATGCTGATGCTTCTAGAGATACATAAACTAAACGCGTTTGTTTCAGATTGCGGCTCGACGAAACGATGTCCATGCCCATGACTGTATTTACTGTGGCTGTGATTTAGCCAAGGCGTGACGTATGAAACGCAGACTGAATGAAACCACGAAAACACCCATTTCACTTTTAATTTTTTAAAACCGCTGTGCAATCAGACGATCTAATTTTAACGGTCTGGGTGCTGATTGCTTGTTTGAATTTTTGTTGGTCACAAGTATCTCTTTTCTTAGTTACTTTGGATAGTTACTTGTGTATCCTAAGCCAATAAGATTCCAAGGCAACAACCACTGCAAGGTTGTTTTAAAGACAAATGTCCATCAAACTGTATTTTATTATTGATAGTACTAAGGTGTCATAGTAAAACAGTAAAATTTGGCTTATTTAACTGTTTTACCAGACAGGCTTATTATTTTGTCATATTTAAACCTTGCATGTTGCTAAGGTTTATTTTACGGTAATTTATCATTTTAATACCAGTATTTTGTAACAAAGACGGCATCTACGATAATGATTGTAATTAAAATATCGGAGTTGTCAGCCCTTGCAGTAATGACAGTGACAATGGTTTTCCCAGAATGCTCAGGAGTCCGAGGTCATCCAAAATGAGCTGAATGAGAAGGTGGACCGGCTGAAGGCCGAGCTGGTGGTCTTCAAAAGTCTCATGACAGACGTGAGTATCCCCCTCCCCTCCCTCATCACCGCCCATTCAGTCTCTGAAGGCCAACAGCAGGCTTCCATTTAGGATCCTGACACCAGATCAGCCAATACCTCAAACAAGCCTGTTTAGTGTGTTATTTCCATGGCACAATCCAGGGCTGAGAAGACCGTCGCAGCCCGAAACCAGAAATACAACAGGAATATTGCAGAAAGCTATTTACTTATTTTGAAAAGATGATGTTTGTGTTGAGCACCGTTTCTATTCTTTGACACACAATTCTGCGATAAATGTTCCTCCTTTGTCTCCAGCCATTATTGATTAATTGGGCTGAGCCTGTCTGGATTGGCAACTGGCCTTTTCGGGTTCAAGGCCATCACTGAGGTCTGTTCACTGATCGTCATGCCAGAGGTCGGTCACTCTCCTTCAGATTTTTGACGTCAGCACAGGGCTGGGGACTGTTCCCAGCCAGCAAACAGGCTTTCTTCGCCTTATTTGGCTTCTATTTTTTTTTTTCATACTGAGGTGGAAAAACATCTTTGAGTAAGCAGCAGTGTGGCCTTATAGGAAAGCATTCAGCAAATGCCACTGCGCTAAGATAACCGTGCTTACAGGCAAACAGTGGATCAGCGGACCTTGTGCACTGCGCAGCCTCTGATTGTTTCCTCCGTGTCAAACGCTTGGCATTCCCACCCCCCCGTAATTTACTGCAGCTGGCCTACGCTCTCCTGTTTCTGTCTGGAATGAATACACTGATCCCTGATGAATTTTGCAAAGGAGCCGTCTGGACTTCCGTTGAACTGTTTTGGCAGGCCTCGCCCGCCCTTTCTGGTTTCTGCTTAACGCTCCGTGTCCGTTAGTCAGCGCCTGGGCAGCCTCAGCTGTCGGCGTGACTACGGTCTTTAAAAAAAGGCGCATGCGGTCACCGGACGCTTCTGTTGGATGGGGCTCGCTACCTCCCAGGGGCCCCCGGGGGCCACACATCCTTTGCGTGGGTCCTCAGACCTGGTCTGTTTTGTCGTTGCTCTCGACGAAGGGCGCCCGGCGACCGAGGCCCTGTTTAGACCCTGTAGAGACCCTCAGGAGGAGCTTGGACCTGAAAGTAAGCCTCGCCTGCCTAACCTCTTCCCGCATCACTCTACCCAGCCCCTCATAGGCTAGTGTGGGACAGTTTCCCTGCATTACACACCTGACATGGTCTTCCTTCACGTTACGTTAGTGTTTATTATTATTTAACGCCGGTTATTTGATTTCATTGGACAACCTACATTTTCTTCTCCAGAAGATGCCCTTCTGTCCATGCTAAGAGTTTTACATCTCACACTTTTTGTTACCCATCGATTTTTTGCTGAGGCAGCTGAGAGAAATCGCAAGCAATCGGGCTCCAGAGTTTAATATTCCAGTGCTGGGGGAGTCGCAGCCGCAGCCGCAGACCCAGCAGACGGGTCGTGTCATTGTGCTTGCTCCACTGGCCGGTCAATAAGCTCCTCTCCATTCGTATCCCATCCTGGTCGCCAGCTTGTTTATGTCGCAATGAATGAAGATTTGGAAGTTAACGGGACCTAGGCATTCATTATCATTCGAATACGTAATATTACAATGGCCGTATGTAAGAAGGTGTGCGCGTGGAATACATAACAAGGTGGCCTTCAAACTGGCCACTGCCTCGTGTCCCACAAAGCTGACCTAGGGGGCATCCCGATATCAGTGCCGTGTGGTGCAATGCTGTGTGGTACTGCTGTGGTGCTCTGGGACTGGCGTGACATCAGTCTGAATCGGGGCTTCTGGGGACTGTGCGTGAGTTTGGGTCTTGTTGTGCACTGTGATTGCTCCTAATCTGGTTCGCGACCTCTGGTCCTCTAGTAAGGAGGCTGGGAAGTGGACTCGGATTCAGCATGGGGTCCGGATATGGTTTGGGGACGGATGTTCCCAGAGGGTGCTTTTTAACGTAGGTTGACACATTGCATGGTATGCCTTAGCTGTGTTTTTCCTGATTTTTCCAGTGTTCAACACGAGTGTTTCTGCCTTAGGGCTGCAGGGTAAGGCAGTCGGCTTGTTAATGAGCTGAAGTGTTCAGAAACCTCTTCCTAAACTGAAGGCATGGGCGGAAAAGGTCAGTGTGAAACACTGAGGTGGTAATCGGTCCAGCGAAGACCAATCGCATACAGGACCCCAGGGTCAGGTTTCCTGGATCCAGCTGACTGGGACTGCTGACCTTGGGTCCGTGGTGAAGGGCAGGACCTGCAGTAGACACGGAAAGCCCAGGGTTGCTCCTGTGACGGTCCTTCTGCTGCTTCACCCTCTCCAGCAAATGTCAGACCTGGACACAAAGATCCAGGAGAAAGCCATGAAGGTCGACATGGACATCTGTCGGCGGATCGACATCACGGCCAAGCTGTGTGACGTAGCGCAACAGCGCAACTCTGAGGACATGTCCATGATGTTCAACGTCAGTCCATCCAGAGCACCTTCAGACAGGGTACGTACACATGGTGACAATGGACACGTTTGTATTACCCACAAATACGCTATGTTCAAATGGGGAGAACGGACACGTTTATATTACCCGAGATATGCTATGTTCAAATGGGCACATTTAAATTACCCCTAGAACAAGTATGTACACAAGGTGAACATGGGCACATTTACATTAACACCAGAACAGGTATGTACACAAGGTGAACATGGGCACATTTACATCAACACCAGAACAGGTATGTACACAAGGTGAACATGGGCACATTTACACCAACACCAGAACAGGTATGTACACAAGGTGAACTTGGGCACATTTACATTAACACCAGAACAGGTATGTACACAAGGTGAACATGGGCACATTTACATTAACACCAGAACAGGTATGTACACAAGGTGAGTCTGGGGCTTTTTATAATAAATTCTATCCTGTCTAGCCTCTGGAGTGGCTCAGTCGGTAAACACGCTCATCCAAGCACAGACTATGAGTTCTATGAGCTGGAGTTCACCAGTTCAAATCCAGCTTATGTCATTAGCCGATTATGACCGGGGTACACATCGGCAACACAATTGGCATAGCACCGTTTGGGCTGGGGTGGATATAATCATCAGGGCTTCTCTCAGCCTGTTGCTAATAAGTGCCTCCTACATCCTTCAGACTTTCTGTACTGTCAAGAGGGATGTGCTCTTCTAACTGAAGGTCTTGTGAAGGCTGTCTAGCTTGCAGTGTGGAAAAGAGAAGGGTGGGCTTGGGCCCTTCCTCACCCTCCCTGTGTGTGGTGGTGTTGGGGGCGCTGAGATGCATTAGCGCTATTAGCGATTCCAAATTGGGGAGAAAAATGAGGCACAAATGAACCAATTTGACCTGTCTATTGAAGAACATGGATGCAGTGAGTAGATCTGGGATTGTTTGTTGCTGTGAAGTACTCTGGCTCCAGGGTTTATCGGGCTTTAGAGGACATTCTTCACGAGGAGAGCTGCCACAGCCCCGACCAACATCTGGTAGCCTCTCTTCTTTAGCTGTAACAGTGCCTGGAAGCAGCCACCCAACAAACACCAATATATGTGCGTATCTAAGGTACACGCCAACACACACAAACGTTTACATACTCCGTTTTTTAACCAAGGTATAAACACACACGCTCAAACACACAAGCATGTAAAATACACACACTCAATTCAAACAAACGTTTAGGCTGCGTACGCATAGCTACCCAGACACACACACACACACACACACACACACACACACACAGACACTGCCCAAATAGGGCTGAGTTGCTGATGTTGTGACTTTCCTCTCTGCACAAGGTGATCACATTGCACGGACAGGCTTGGCCACTGCCCATCTGTGCTGGTGGCGCGCGCTAATACTCCTGATCCCAAAGCATAGGTATCCTACACTAGCATATGATATGAGCAGACAGTTCTCTTGTCGGTGTGTTACTGAGGCAGGTCATGTGACTCTGTGTTTGTAAAGGGCCGATGTTTGCAGGTGATTAAGGCGCAAGCTGTGTGCCCTCCCTCTGCCGTGCTCCAGGGGGCAGTGGCGTGTAAGAAGAAGGAGCGCAAGGCGGTGTCAGACGACGACAGCTCAGAGATGGACGCCGACCCCAGCACCTCAGAGGAGGAAGTGGCCGGGTCACTAAACATCACAGACGAGATGAAGCGAATGCTCAACCAGCTGTGAGTGCGCCCCCTGGGGGAAAACTACCAGGATCCTCCGCAGAGCTCACTGTACCCGCTGACACATAAACAACACTCAGCACATTCGCAAATTAAAAATTCATTGCCATGCCTGCTGCTCAGTTTTAATATACTGACCACTATGCAGAGTTTTTTTTAATGAATTGAATTTTATCAATTTACCTGCATTATAAGAGGGGGCTTCTCAGATGACAAAATGTCACTGCTCATCCTAATGGTCCATAATAAAGTTTTTATTCTGCTGCAGGTCAACAAGGGGCTACATGTTTTTCAAATTTATTTTGATAGTAAAGATCTAGTTCTGAATTGCCACCATCTGGCAATATGCAGAACTGCATCCAAAACAGTAAGAGGATCATAAAACCATATCAAACTGTAATTGATTTACGATATTTAATAAAAGTGGGGAAATAAAACTGAGAGAACTGCTTTTAGTTTTTGCTTGCAATCAAATTAGCGATATAGCAAGCTGAACTAAACATCATAGACATGGTAAATACATTCTACTTGAGTGTCACCATGACGACATCATACTCAGTTTTGACACACCCTATATGAAAAAGTAGTTAGACATTATATTCGCTAAATATTCAACGTACAGCTTCAAAATTCAAGTGATAAATCCATAAACTGTAGGTTTTTCCTAGTTTATTGAGGATGTGCGTAAGTTCCTGTGTTATGTACCAAATTGAGTACAAACTGATCCGTGTGAGGGTATGTAAATGAAGGAATGCGTGATGTAATGCCACTCTGTAGATGGCCTCCGGTGGCTGCCTGCAAGCTGAGTCTGTTTGTCTGTGTTCTAGTTCTGGCTTTCTCTTTCTCTGTGTCTCCCTCAGTGCCTGGGCATGGACTCTGTTGAATGTGGAGGATATAACGTGGGTCGTTCGTCCCTTTCGTCTCCCTTCACTCCTCCTCCTCTCTCTCTCTCTCTTTATCTTTCTCTGCGTCTCTCTCTCTCTCTCCGGCTCTCTCTGTCACGTGCAGAAGTTGCTCAGATAACTCCTTTGTTGCCAGGCGGGAGACGTTTGACATTGACGACGATTGTGACAGCCTGACCTGGGAAGAGAACGACGAGACCCTGCTGCTGTGGGAGGACTTCACCAACTACAACAGCCCGTCCGCTATCACCGCGGCGGCGAACGCAGCGGCAGCGAGCCACAGCGACGCTGCAGAGCCTGTGAGTTCCAAAAAAAACCCTGCACTGCCACGCAATGCTGCAGTTTATACATTTACGCCATGTGTTAACCTATTTCACAAAAATGATATCAATAATGATGATGATGATAACGGTATATCAGCCTTGACGTGTCTGCGCTATGTCATGTCACACCACCTATATTGTATTTGCCTACAGTGTTGCACTAAGGCATAGAACCTCATGTAAAAAACTGCCCTTTCATCTAAAACCAGGTCTCCCAGGATGGAAGTCTGGGCAGCCTCATCGATGAGACAGAGACCCTCTTTAAAACCAGAGAGCAGGAGTATCAGGAGACCATCGGACAGATCGAGGTGTGTGTGTGTATGTGTGTCTGTGTGTGTGTGTGTGTGTCTGTGTGTCTGTGTGTGTCTGTGTGTCTGTGTGTGTCTGTGTGTGTGTGCGTGTGTGTGTCTGTGTGTGTGTGTCTGTGTGTGTGTGTATGCGTGTGTGTGTGTGTTTGTCTGTGCGTGTGTGTGTGTGTATGTGTGTCTGTGTGTGTGCGTGTCTGTGTGCATTTGTCTGTGTGTGTGTGTGTGTGTGTCAGTGTGCGTGTGCGTGTGTGTATCTGTGTGTGTCTGTGTGCGTGTGTGTGTCTGTGTCTGTATGTGTGTCTGTGTGTGTGTGTGTGTGTGTGTGTGTGTGTGCGTCTGTCTGTGTGTGTGCGTTTGTCTGTGTGCGCGTGTGTGTGCGCGTGTGTGTGCGCGTGTGCGTGCGCGTGTGCGCGTGTGCGTGTGTGCGCGTGTGTGTGTGTGTGTGTGTGCGCGTGTGTGTGTGTGTGTGCGTGTGTGCGTGTGCGTGTGCGTGTGTGTGCGTGTGTGTGACTGAGTCAAGTGCTGGCTCTCTGCCTCCTCCCCTTCCCCCCTGACCGCTTCCTAATCGCCTCCCTCTTCCAGCTGGAGCTGGCCACGGCCAAGAGTGACATGAACCGACACCTGCACGAGTACATGGAGATGTGCAGTATGAAGAGGGGCCTGGACGTGCAGATGGAGACCTGCAGGAGAATGATCAAGGGGGGCAGGTAGGCCTCCGTGTCCTGTAGAATCCAGCTGAGTGACGCCATGGGGAATCTTCTGAACCTCTGAGGGAATCCCCTTGTGGAGAAATACTGAACGAACAGAACTTTTCATTTCAGAGAATGTTACTCGATGTGTTCTCCTAGGCTGCAAAACTGAGGGGCTACAGTACTGACAGTTCATGAAGAATATTTCTGAAGAAAGTCCATGCAAAGTAATGTAAGCTTGGGTCTGTCCGTTGTCTTGTCTCCACCTCCTACAGGAACTCTCCCTCCTTCAGCTCAGTGGCGAGCAGTGACTCTGGGAACACCGATGAGATCCAGGACGAGCTTGAGAAAGACAGTGAGGTAGAGGGGCCAATCAGCTGATGACTGGTGATCTGGAACCCGCCCTCCTCTCCGTGTCAGGGACGGAACTCCTCTCTCATTGCAGAGGAACCAGAGTTTGTCCTGTGGTCTGGACTCCCTGGACCCTGATCCCTGATGTCCAGGTCGCCCCCCCCCAACACCACGAGGACTGGTGCTCAACCTTTCTATTGCTGCAGGAGCAGGGGAACTCTCCTGCTTTGTGAGCGTAAAACGGGCAAAGGCCACGTGCCTTGTAACAGCTGTGCTCCCTTCTAATTGCACTGCCAGACCCCCTGACACCCACTGCTTCACACAGGCCACACACAGCAGGGAGACACATACCCAGTTATCAGACAGTCAGTCTTCACACCACACACAGCAGGGAGACACATACCCAGCCATCAGACAGTCAGTCTTCCCACCACACACAGCAGGGGCACACACACTCTGCCATCAGACAGTCAGTCTTCACTCTACACTCAGCAGGGACACACACACACTCTGCCGTCAGACAGTCAGTCTTTACTCCACACACAGCAGAGAGAGACACACCCAGCCACCAGCCTTTAGTTTTGACAAAGTACATCGAAACATCCAACTATTGGGATTCTCCGTCTTTATTCCACATAACGCAGGCAGATGCATTTAGATAGGGATTGAGAAAAGGTAGCTGCCAAAATGCTCCAACTAAAAACCAAACAAGACGGAGAACTGAAAGAGCGTGTTTGGACCGCACCCCAGATCAGTTGCAATTGCCCCCATTCATAAAGGCCTGTGTAGCAGGGGTATTCCGCAGTGTCCCCAGAATGAAGCACAGCCCTATCTCAAAAGCGCTCAGTTCAAGAACTATGCAATTAGCTTGCCTTATTTCTGGATCGATGTTTATAACTGTTGTTGTTATTAGCCTTTGTTTTGCTGGGCAGAATGCTATGGCACATTTTTATAGGTGTAAAAGAAATGGGAGGTGCACAATGTTTATTGCGTGGCTAAGGGAGAAAATAGAATGAGCGGTGCCTCACTACAGAAGAGGAGGGTGGGAGGAACGGACCCAAAAAAGAACGAGTACTCTATACTTTCGTCTGTGCTAACGTCTTTAAAAAAAAAAGTGCATTCATCTGAAAGCGGTATCGAAACTTGTGCCTACGGAATGTTGTTTATCTATTCGATTGCCTTATTTACGCATTCATTATGCACTATCATTTTGAATGCGTTGTTTTTCAAAAGGTATTGTTTGCAGGGGGTCTTGGAACACTGTCTCGTCAATACATTGTACATCGTATTATATATGTTTTGCAGTTTCTGCATTGTAAGAATTGTTTATAAAGTATTAAGCAGTTTTTTTTCGTTTTCTACTTCCAAATTGGCAGCCCAAGTGCTTGATTTAGGCATCGGTAATATATATTCATTCTGGTGAGGACTCAGTAAAACATCTAACGCTGTTCAAGTTTGAAAAATATACTGTATTGAACCCACTAAGGAGAATTATCAATGGGTTGCCTTCATTTGCATCTCTAAGCAGAATGAGGAGAAAAGACCACCTAACTGACTGAGTTTGATTAACCGATTGAGTTTTAGGACAAGCATACGAAAGTCTCTCCTATGTATTTCGCCAGAACGACCACTAGGTGTAGCTGCTGCAACTCTCTGCCAGAGAGCTGCATGTTGGCTTGGTTTATTACTTACAGATTCCCCTCATTCTAATGATGGGGTGCACAGGTCCTTCTATTTTTCTGATCCTTTTAGAGTTACTCTTGACTTGCGTTCGGAAAACCATTTTCTGTATTCAGAGGTCTGTTTGCGTCTGATCGTACCTCAGTGGCCTTTTGTTCAAGTTGGTAACCGTGGCAAATTTCGAACTTTAATACTCTACGTTTGTGTTGAATGGGTAGATGTAATGAGTTGAATTTTTTTTTTTTTTTATATAGTTTTTCTATAACTTTTGGTTTTTTTATTCCAAAACTTCTTGAGGAAGTAGTTCTGAGTGTGAGAGTTATGTTTTTGTTTATTGTTTTTACTGTTCTGTATTTTTATTTTTATAATTTATTTGCAGAACACAGTTTGACCTTGAAGCAAAAGTCCTTTATTTCTGCTAAAGGTATATAAAATGCTTAAGGAGGAAGCTACTACAGTGTAAGAGAATTTGTGTGGTGGAGGGTTGGGTTGTAGCGTGATATTATTTCAGCCTGATTTGACTCAATGACTGGATGACCACATGGGACATTGTGATATGCCACAATGCTGAACAAAGTGTTGCGATTATATAAGGGGAGCTGCTCTTGGACTGTACTGCTTGTTTTATCCACAGGTGCATCGTCGAACGCATCTACTAATTTATTGCTGTAGTTACGTTGTACTTTTGTTCTTGGATCTTTTCAGGTTGTCGACAGGTGCACTCTTGATATTCGTTACAGTTTTTTTTTCTTCAGAACTTGACAATCTGCGGTCGAAAGTATAAAGAGAACTTTTGTATAGAGTGAACCGTAGGGGTGAGAAGATTACCAGGTGAGAAGACGTCTCGCGTATGAACGAAGGACGCAGGTCTTACTCTGCGCCGTGCAGGAAAAGAGGAATGGCTTTGAAAAGACCGCGAACAGATCCTCTTGGATCCAACTGCAGATATTTACGTTTTGAGCTGGCACTGCCCACCTTGGGGGCGAGGACAGAGGCTGGCTAAACAACCTGTCTCAGGCTCCCCTTGTTGTACCTCTCCTAGGTTCCCTTATTTTATGTCTTAGAAACTATTTGCTCCCTGTTTTTCGTCCACCAGCCAACTGAGACTTTCAGATGGCGGCATTTTTATTACGGTGGCTTGCCGACAAGACAGGGACCCCTTTTCTGAAGTGCATTTGCGCCCTGTCCAGCACAAAACGGCTGCAGGGCTGCACAGTGTAATTTCGCAATAAACACACAGATTGAGAGGCGTCGGTGTTAGTGCAAAAGCTCTTACTGTAAAGCTCATTCTTATGTATGGACCATCGAGTCAGGAGGAGGTAGGTCTCTGGGTCTTTGAGCGGAAATTCTTTGCGCCACTCCACACTAGGCTGTGTAATCCCCTCATGAGGATGACAACACAGTAGTCTGCGGGCTTTGAATGAGCTGACATACATGCACAAATACATGCTCAAATACATCACGCACCATGCCAGTTTAAGTCTTAAAGTTTGTAAATGTGGGGCCAGTCTTTAATGACAAAATTAAAGAGGTTTTCCGAGGGTTTTTTGCTACGCTGGATAATGATCCAAGTTAAAGCCTCTGCTGTGTTTTATATGATCCTTTCGAGCGGTCCTACGACTGAATCTTCACAAACTGCTCCCAGCCACCATCAGCCTCTTAGCTGGTATGAATGCTGTGAAACACAGTAATACCAGCATTAGGGAATGTCTTACAATATGGTTGTTCCCAATGTGTAAAATCCATGACACCAGAAAGGTTTACCAGATGTTTTGCTTCACATTCTTCATCGAAATGGCATATAGCTAATTGGCTCCTCTTTTGTCAACCAAATATTCAATATTCTTTTCTCTGTAACGTCTGCTTTCCACGTAAAAAAACGATATCCCCTGACTTAATGAGGCCTAAGTAGTAACGTACTGTTCATTTACCAAAGTGAGTTTGTTACAGGATATAGATGTTCTACCCCTCGCTAGAAAATTAAGCTGATTTTCTCTCAGTAGAAACATCCAACTTTATTTTTCCTGGTGCCCCTGTGTGAGAGAGTGAGAAATGTGTTTTTATCTGAAGAATTTTAACCTGTCAGTTCTGGGGTCGCGTGACTTGTCCAGTCTTCTGGCTTGAAGACACTGGGTGAGGTGCACGTACATTTTACTTCTGTTACTTTACTTTAACTCTGCAAGAATATTTATTTTCTCAACCGCCCCTGTCTTCCCACCCATCTACCATACCCTTCCTTTTAGCGTCAAAATCAACATAATTGTTAATTTCATGATTATATTTTTGAAAATGTTTTGAATGATACTTCATTGTTCCTAATCGTTATATATTCAGTACATTTTCTGTTTTGGGTGAAAAAAAAATCTATAAAATGATTGCATTGATTATTATGGGTTATGGATATATTTACCTAAGATGATGGATACAAATGGTGTCTGGGTTTGAAAATAATAATGTAATAAAAAAAATGGTTATAGGGAAATAAATTGGTCTGTGTTTTGATTTTCAGAATGAAAAATTGTTTCGTTGTATGTTTTTTATTTAGCTACGATTCAGGCACGTGTTATGGAGACGTTTTTATGTAGTTGTGTGTGTCGTGATTGGTAGTGTGGTGGGTAGCTTTATTTAGGGACGCTTACAGTCCATGTCTCTCTTTCACATTAATTCATGAAACAGGATAGAAGTACATATAATATAAAGCAGATAATCACCAAATAAAACAATACATTGCAATCTCAAAGCACAACACGGCATAACGCGGAAAATATTAATACATAAAGGATATAAAACCCGCACGCCTCAGCCGCATATATCATCTACTGACGCCAAAAATGGAAAACTGCATAATTATATGTGCTATTTGTTACGTAATTATAAAGTATGTAAAGCAGTTATAGTCATACGTAGGAATAATAAATACCATATTGCTGTATGTAATAAATTACTGCAATTAGAAATGCAGAAAAATACGAGTACTTCCAGAAACGGCTCTAACAGACAATATTTTCAAAACAGAGCCATAGATTCGAGAATGGCTACTATTTGATTGGCTAGTGATATTTTCTCCCCCGATGAATGGCCATTCACAGACTCGCCCTCTGTGTGTCCCATTTACACAAAATAGGTGATACTGGTTTACTTAAAAATATTAAATATAAAATAAAACTCAAAATATCCAAATTTAATACCTGATAACAATTTATACAAATATTTTACATAAATTCACTTAACTGTATATGTTTTAAAGTTTAATTTTAATAATGAAGGTTTTTGACGTTGTTTGTCGTCCCCTAAATGGTTTTGGTATATTCTCATTTGTCAGCACTCGCGACGAAAGTTCATACCTTTCCTTTAGAAGTATCGACTTGCGATCAGCGAATCTTATCGGCTAGCTACATGCGTTTACCGTAGCATCCTTTTAAATTTTATATCGCATGTATTGATTTATTTAACTTTTTATTTGATAGTCTATTTTATACACTGCCTTGAAGAATGCTGCGAATGAGGGCGACACTCTGCCGATCTTTGAGGGGGTATGTTATTTCATTAGAGCGTGCATGGCTCTCCTTCACCTGCCTTTGACTTTTTGAGAACTTGAGAAATGTTCCTGACATCACGACATATCGCAAAATTGACAGGAAAACAACATAAGCAAGATTTTATTTGAGGTCCAGGGAATAAACCTTGTATATTTGAAAACAACTTTCTGGAACCTTACCAGCTACGGCGTATGTCATGCCCCCGATGTTATATAATTGGTTAAAGACATGGTAACAGTAGTTGCAGACTTGTTCATATTCGTCTCTCGCACTCTCAACTTGTCACAGCGGTGGATAGAGGTAGTCTTCGCCGAGGTAGTCTTTTTTTGTGGAACGTGACACACGTTTTTCTTGCTGTAGCTCAAGGAAGTGCTTTATAACACCTGTTATGATTGAATATGTTAAATATGTTGTTAAATTAAATGTCTGATAAAGCCAAGTGAAAGAAATAGATTGGAAATAGAACTGGAAAACTTACCTTTGGTAGAAACCGTGTTCGACGTGCTTTTTCGTGGATAGTTGTCGGTGTGATCGGTGACTTTGGGGAGCTTCCCATCATGTGTTCCAGATGTGTGTCTGTGAACTTTTTATTCCTTACTTGGTTGGTTAAATTGATCGTTAAATTAAGCAGAACAGTTTACGGGCAAAACGTTTTCACAAGTTGCTAGAAGACAGTGACCTGGGAAAGCCTTGTGTGGAGATTTATAGATTCGTTACAATGATGCCAACGTTCCTACCATTTAAAAATCTTAGCACCTGCAATGACTGGACTAGCCAATGTAACGGGCAGAGTTCAGTCATATCCTTGGTGGCAAAGACGGTGAGAAGTAACTTTTAGAACACTCGGGTGGGAACGGCAACAAAAGTATGCAACAGAGTTGAGCTGTTGTTAGAATAAGCCATGTAACTATACTGACCGACAACGGACAAGAGACATCTTTTGAGTCATATTGATCTGTCGAAACGGGTAAAATAACAAACTTCTCACAGTTAAGCTTTTGGCACTTACATTTATGGTAGCTAGCACCTATTTCTGTATTGCATGTATATATAAACACGTATGAACTATCCTGAAAAATTCTGTTTCACGAATGGAGAGGTTATGAGACTCGTGTGGTCTGTGTTCCCCCCAAAAGGCTAGCAGCGTGCACGTTTTCCCCTTAAGTCTGCTGAGCTGCAATAAACGATTATGTGGGATGATTCTTATCCATTTGCGGTGATCCAGTAGATACGATGTATTTAGCCTGCATAAGTAACAAGAGTGGAATGCCAATGGCCATAACAGTGGTGAATGTATTCCTAATTAAAACTGAACACACCCCTGCTTTATAAGACAGCTTTTTCGGTTAAACGCCGGTAACAATCAATTGCGGCTGAATGTTATTTCCTTGGGCGGTTTAAGATTGTACTAATGGGTAATGCACGTTACCTTGGCTGGTGTATGGTTAACTTCAGCAGCAAATTTTTGCTGACTGGACGGTCGTGCTAAAGAGCAGCTGGCGCATTTGGAAAGTCAACAAGGGAGGAGGGAACCAGGCTCCGAGAGGCGTTTAGGATGGACGCTTTTCAGCCCTCTGGCCTTGAGTCTGAACCAGGACCGGTGTGTGAAAGTCCATGTGTCGCGACCCCGCGCTCAGCCTGTGTCGTCCCTCTGCGCTTGGTCCGTGTCGCACATTACATTTTTTAACGAAATGTATGAATATTAATGATGGAGTTTAGCCTTAATGGATTCATCAGTTAAGTTTGACTGAAATACGTTGCCTAAAGCGTCAAAGGTTTCCTCAGATACTTCTGTAACAATAAAATAATTAAATGGAATATATTATATCACATACAGTATTGTAATATACACACTTTGTCATAGTAATCTGTTGTGGTCTGTTGTTATATTATATTGTCAATATAATGGGGATTCTGTTTTGCCTTTGTCTATGTGGTGGTCCTGGTTCATGCATGTATCCTTTGCTTTAGAACTGTCCTAAATCCCTGGTGCCAGGCATTAAGTCTTATGGCCTAAACATTTCATAGGCTAGTGTGGCCTGTTTGTGTCTTTGAAAGACCTCACCTGGTATGCAAGTGAGTTTAGAATGGGAAATAACTCCATCCCTGTGACCACAGGTTCAGAACTTTCCCCTGTGCTGCTGTGGAGGTGAAGAATGAACCCATCCTGGGATTCAAAAAAGGAAGCCCGGAGAGGGAGGAGTTACTAAAGGTAAACTTGCTCACTCACTCACTCACTCACTGAATGCACCTCGTTTCTGCACTGACGGCCTTGCATCAAAGAAGACTTGTGGTTTGCATACCTTTGAGGCCTTCAATTACACACCAACTGTCTCTCTCTCTCTCTCTCTCGCTCACACACACACACTAACTCTCTGTCGCACACACACACTAACTGTCTGTCTCTCACACACAGAGACTTTCACAAACAAACACTCCATCTCAAGGCTGTACGCATTCTCTTCCTGGCCACACTTAGGGGTTGAGTAGGAATGACTTAGTTCTGCTGTATCAGGTGTTTCAACAGCATGCAGTCTCTTCAAAGGCCTGTGAGGTGGGGCTCTTTTTTCTTCTCTTCACAACAAGGGCGCGTAGTTTAAAGCGTCAGCTGTGAAAAGGGGTCAGTGTTTTGAACTAAAGTGTGTAAACCCAGTGTGGTTAAAGCAGTCATTATTACGGCGACCACACGTTCACATGCGTTTGACAGGCCCTGGAGGAGCTGAAGGATAAAACGGAAGAGATCCCTTGTGTGGTTGGAGATGAGCACATATGGACCAAAGATGTCAGATACCAGCTATCGGTGAGTGGAGTCAACAGGCAGTCTGAAATCAGAGCAAACTCTTGTTCCTCACTATGCATGGCTATGGGTGTCTCTTATTTCGTTAGAGGGGTCGTTTAGATCCGGCTTCAGATCCGCTAAGATTAGTTTGGTTTCTCAGCAGACGCTTTTATCAAAAGCGACTTGCAGTTTAAATTTCTACATCCATCCAGTTGTGCAGCTGGATGTTTACTGAAGCAAGTACCTAGCTCATGGATACAGCAGCTGGGTTGGGACTTGAACCAGGCCCGTCACTGTAACCACTACACCGCCAGCTGCCCTCCATGAAGTAACCTCCACGAAAACGGATATGACTGCTACATGTGTATATAATAGTGCTACTAATCTAAAGTGTCTAGTG
The DNA here is from genome assembly GCA_025775065.1 of Hiodon alosoides. Lineage (NCBI taxonomy): Eukaryota > Metazoa > Chordata > Actinopteri > Hiodontiformes > Hiodontidae > Hiodon > Hiodon alosoides. The sequence goes on from JAOYSI010004873.1 coordinate 32,384, forward strand.
ACTGTTTGGTCTTATCTGCAGCACTCATTTCTCTGATAACGTGCTGCTACAGGGAGATACTGCACACTGACTTGGGTCGGGTGGAAAATTTAAGGGTCGACGTGATTTAAGTAATAGAATTATAAGCATATTTAGAAAAAAAAACTGACTTGGAAAACAAATCTGTCTTTCAGCCCTTCAATCACTCGCACAAAGTGGCCAAGTTTTGCTATGCCGATAAGGTGAGTAAGCCATAAAATGAGGGGTTGTTCAGTTTTGTGTGCTCTGAAGAGTCAGGGCAGCACCAGTTAAGCACCAGTTAAGCACCAGTTAAGCACCAGTTAAGCACCAGTTAAGCACCAGTTAAGCGAGAGCATCACTGATAGCACTGCATGTGAATCTGTGCTAAAGCAGTTTTTTTTTTATAAAGGACGACGTGTCTTTATGAAGGTGCCTTTAGTTCTGAAAGCCTCTCGGGGCGGATGTTCCTACAGGACCTGCTGAACAAAGCCATCCTGGCTTCCGTGGCGGCCCGCAGGGAGTGGGACTTGAAGCCCGTCCAAGACCGCGCTCAGATTCTCTTCAAGGCCGCAGACATCATCAGCGGCCCCAAGAGGGCGGAGGTGCTGGCCAAGACCATGATTGGCCAGGTAGAAGGATTTTGGAGTCTCTGGCTTTTGATGACCGCATAAGTCTGGGGAGATATATTTTCTCTACTTTTGGTGTAATGGACAATCTTTCCCCTCTTTTGAAGCGGTTTCTTCGCTCCTTTCTTGACGTTTATGCAGGGCAAGACGGTGGTGCAGGCGGAGATCGATGCTGCCGCTGAACTGATCGACTTCTTCCGCTTCAACGCCAAGCACGCAGTCGAGCTGGAGCACCAGCAGCCTCTCGACAGTGACGGAAGCACCAACACCATGCTGTACCGTGGGCTGGAAGTACGTGCGGAGGGCGTGGATTCCCTGCTCTGTTACTTTCACAGACCCGGGAGTTTTTGTTCCACCTTGACTCTTCATCTATTCTTTGAACTTGTTGTTTGGATGGTCTCACCTGTTTAATTTCTGGTGTAAATCAGATGTTGTTTGGATGGTCTCACCTGTTTAATTTCTGGTGTAAATCAGATGTTGTTTGGATGGTCTCACCTGTGTTATTTCAGGTGTAAATCAGATGTTGTTTGGATGGTCTCACCTGTTTAATTTCTGGTGTAAATCAGATGTTGTTTGGATGGTCTCACCTATGTTATTTCTGGTGTAAATCAAATGTTGTTTGGATGGTCTCACCTGTGTTATTTCAGGTGTAAATCAGATGTTGTTTGGATGGTCTCACCTGTGTTATTTCAGGTGTAAATCAGATTTTTGTTTGAGCAGTAGCTGAAAAACCTGTGGACGTTATGGTTCTCTGGACACTGGAGTTTTCCCTGAGACTGTGCTCTGATTACTTGGTTGAATGAACTTGGTTGATTGAATTGATTACTTGGTTTATTGATTACCTGGTTGTTTGATTTGATTTCTTGGTTGATTGAATTGATTACTTGGTTGATTGATTACTTGGTTGATCCTTCCGCAGGGATTTGTAGCCGCGGTCGCCCCCTTTAACTTCACGGCGATTGGCGGCAACCTGGCCGGGACCCCTGCTCTGATGGTGAGCGTCACGTATTCTTACTGGTAAAAAGGGGGGGGGGCTGTGTGTGAGCCCGGTGCTGGTAAAGAGGGGGGGGCTGAGTGAACCTTTGCTGTGGACCAATGAGCTCTCTTGTTAGTCGTGTGTTAAATGTCTGTGTAAAACGGCTGACCGGTGCTCTGCGTTGCCAGGGAAACGTAGTGCTGTGGAAGCCCAGTGACACGGCCATGTCTGCCAGCTATGCTGTCTACAAGATCCTGAGGGAGTCCGGACTCCCTCCCAACATCATCCAGTTTGTGCCAGCGGACGGACCCGTCTTTGGGGACACCATTACGGCCTCTGAGCACCTGGCCGGCATCAACTTCACCGGCAGCGTCCCGTGAGTCTGTATATCAGCCTTGCCCATTCAACAAACCTCTACACTCGTCACTGTTATCTCTATCTTGCTCTATCTAAGTTAGCCTGTATAACCTTATCAGTTTGTGCGTAATTTAGCAGAACCGTAAATTGTCATCTGTTGACGTTTGGCTGTTGGTTTCGGTGAAGAATTTCGAGTTCCCACTTGTTCCCACTCAGGACCTTTAAAAGGTTGTGGAAACAGGTGGCGCAGAATCTGGATCGGTACAGGAACTTTCCCCGAGTGGCTGGAGGTAGGCAACGCTGAGGATTAAAATTAGCTTCACCCTCCTCCAATCTCATGGTCTTTGTCTGTAATCAATAATTATGAGAAACCGAGCGATAAGGTGATGGAACCTTGTAAAAGAGAGGCCTGTCGGCCATCTAAGCTTGAAAGGAGGAGAAAATGATGCTGTCTACACCGGTTACATCCCTGTGAGACTGTTTACACCAGCTGTAAAACAGGATGCATCGCGAGCCCACGTGCGGTGTCTTGCAGAGTGTGGGGGAAAGAACTTCCACTTTGTGCACAAGTCTGCTGACGTGCGGAGCGTGGTCACCGGGACCATCCGCTCTGCGTTCGAGTACGGGGGACAGAAGTGTTCGGCCTGCTCCAGGATTTATGTGCCCGACTCACTGTGGCCCCAGATCAAGCAGGAGCTGCTGGTCCTGCAGAAGGAGCTCAGAGTGGGGAACGTGAGTGTCGTCACAGCCTCCTCTCTGCCCTGTCCCTGACCCTGACCCTAACCCTAACCCATCTGTGCCGATGTTTAAATGCCTCTGCTCTCCTCTGTCTGCAGCCTGTGGAAGACTTCAGCACGTTCTTCTCCGCCGTAATCGACGACAAAGTATGTACCACAGCGCTTCCACGTGTTCATCGACACGGTTGTATTGTAACAGCACTTCCACGTGTTCATCAACACGGTTGTATTGTAACAGCACTTCCACGTGTTCATCGACACGGTTGTATTGTAACAGCCCTTCCACGTGTTCATCGACACGGTTGTATTGTAACAGCCCTTCCACGTGTTCATCGACACGGTTGTATTGTAACAGCACTTCTACGTGTTCATCGATACGGTTGTATTGTAACAGCACTTCCACGTGTTCGTCGTCACGGTTGTATTGTAACAGCACTTCCACGTGTTCATCGACACGGTTGTATTGTAACAGCGCTTTGATGTAATATAACAGCACTGAAGACACATGAAAGGGGTTTTCTCTCATAAAATGAATAGGTTTTTTTCCTAAAAAGGATGAATAACTTTTTTTCTCCCTAGTCGTTTGCCCGTATAAAGAAGTGGCTCGATCACGCCAGGTCTTCCCCCAATCTGACGGTCATAGCTGGCGGTCACTGCGATGACAAGAAGGGGTACTTCGTGGAGCCCACCATTATCGAGACCAAAGATCCACAGGACGCCATTATGAATGAGGTAGCCTCCGAGAGACAGTCCAGAATGAGAGGGAAGGGGGGGCGGTACTGCCTGACTTCATGCTTTTCTCCAAACGGCCTTCTGCATTTCACCCTGTACTCCAGGCATCACCAGTCATAATCTCCAAAGCTGAAACATATATGTGAGGAGAGGGTGTACTGGTGTACTGGGCATGACCACTTCCTGCAGGATAGCTTCGAGTGTTTAAGGATGTTTAAAGCAGCCAGTTGGGATTTTTTCCCTTTGCTGTGGAAGGTCAGCGCTCAGACCGAGCGTAAAAACGTGAAAACGAGTTGCTGTTACAGAGGACACGCTTCAAGGCTGGCGGGATTAAGCGGGTGATCTCACTACCACTCTGCGCGGTATTGTGCGTTTGTTTAACGGAAGCCTCCCTGAGCCGCACATTTCACGCTTCAGTTTGAGCTGTAGCTGTGAGGTCTAAAACCAGATCAATGTGTGCAGTAGGATATTACCAGGTCGACAGTACAGATTTATTACCGTATATATAGTTATCTTCACATTTATGTAGTGCAGTATATTGATTTGATTTACATTTGTATGATTTAGTATTAGAGGTTCAGTAGGTTTTTTTCCCCCCTTTGTGCAGTGTAATAAAATGTTGTGTTTAATGAATGGAATCTGTTCACGTTTATGTTGACTGGTTAATGTCATTTGTGCCCTTCTCTGAAGGAAATTTTTGGGCCTGTCCTGACTGTCTACGTCTACCCTGAGAACCAGTACAAGGAGGTACTGACGTTGATCGACAACACGTCTCCATATGCGCTGACAGGAGCGGTCTTTGCACTCGACAAGTAAGTGACGGCAATCGCCCAGCCATACAGCCAGGTTGGTTCCTGCACATATTAACATGATGTTGAGTATCCTCTGACTCCACACAACAAGAAACTTATTGCAGTAAGACCATAGCATTTCTTTCCATTGTACCTGTACAGTCCCGACACCCAGGGTTTTAAAATTGTATTTACTTATTTACCGGACTTCCTTATTGAGTGTGAACAAAAGCGAAATGTTGCCGAAAAAGGTGACGTAATTAAAGGGAGACTAAAGTTAGTAATGCTTTTGGTAATCAAGTCAACGGGCTATCATGGCTTAAATGACATGGTTTAAAATGTCCCCCAAACTGAAAGTACCTCGTTTGATGCGTCTGGTTTCAGGAGCGTTCTGGATGAGGCTGCAAAGACCTTGCGAAACGCTGCGGGAAATTATTACGTCAATGATAAATCCACTGGGTCCATCGTAGCCCAACAGCCATTCGGTGGTGCTAGAGCTTCAGGTGAGCGACTACAGGAGCGTGAAATAAATCTTGTTTCGTCATTATCTAACGGGGCGAGGTGGCTGGGCTGTTACGATGTAGAGCTTGCAGCTGCAGGTACGTGGTCTGTGTATCAGACCCACACGTCGAAGCCCTCTGCAGATCTCTGCTGGCTTCCATGTTGTTTGATGGACCCTCAAGCACGTCGACCAGCGACAGACGCGCTCTGAAAAAGCACACAATCCCATTTCCTCTCCCTGGCCCTTTTCAGGTACCAACGACAAGCCCGGCGGCCCGCACTACGTCCTGCGGTGGACCTCCCCCCAGGTTGTCAAGGAGACCCATGTCCCCCTGACGGAGTGGAAGTATCCATACATGGGTTGAGAAGGAACCGCCACCCCTCCTCCACCCGCCCGATGACCCATCCTCTTCAATCTGCCTTCCGCTTCATCCTTTTCTACTGATCACGACTGATTAATAAACCGAGAGAATGTATCTAGCTGTTTAAAAAACGCAAGACTTGAAAAGCCCCTCCTGCCACTGGGAACAGCATCTGTAGGAACTACAGCCAGCAGAGGGTTCTCCCCTCTGGATGTGCCGCGGGCTCCTCCAGTACACACAGGGCCTCGCAGTATCTGTAAGGGACTATACAGGTGCAGAAAGGATGTGTGTGCATTCATCAATGAAATGATTTTTCTCCTTATTCCCCTACAGTCCCAAGCAAGAACGTTCGGGGCAGATGTAGTTTGGTCACGAACCCCATCGACTGTTGATGCTTTCGGAAAGGGATCCCAAATCTCAATTCTGTTTTTGTGTCCCGATGATCCACATGAATTTTGTGGGGAACCTGTTTTTGTTTACGCATCATCCCCCAAAATAGATTTGGAACACACCTGAAGCGTCATTGGAAAATAAAAAGTATTACCTGTGAATAAATATTAACTTTAAATAAAATCTTAATCCTGCTTTGGCCTGCTGGTAGGCAATAGTGTCCAGTTAAACTAGCCAGTTTATTTCCTTACTTTGTTATTTTAAGTTTGGGGTCGAACATAGCTTTAACTAGCCTTGCTGCAACTAACTTCTTTAACTATCCTAGCAGTCAGTAATTGCTGACATGTCTGGGATGAGTTTTTGCTCGGGGAAAACAAAATACATCAGAAATTCATCAGCGCCTCTGTTTCCATCTCCATGTGTCCTGGTTGATGCAGTTTCTTTAAAACCCTGTTTCTGTTTTTAGTGGGAGGAATGGAAGGTTGGGCTTGGCTGTAATGCAATACACGTTGAGCTATATTAAATGTTGTCTGCAGTTATGGCAAACTTACTGATACTGTTATTCTACTGATTGGGAAGGTATGAAGTGTTATTGAGTCCTATTTTATTGTGTGATTGTTCGATTCTTCATATAAATTGTGAATTCATGTGTGAACGGGTGATTTATTCCCTTAAACCCCACTGTGTTCTAATCAGATTCCTGTTTTAAAGCAGTGACGTTTTGCATTGCAAAAACGGTGGTCCTCACAGTCAGTAAGCTTTCTTGTATTTTAGAGTCAGTGACTATTTGAGCGTCAGTGGTTTTATGGTTGGGTATTGTGCCCACTCCTTTGTCTTTTCTGTCAGAGCACATGCATTTGCAAATTCAGCTACTAGGTAACTGACTTGAATTTGTTTAGCAATACCAAGTTCCTTCACAGATTGATAACTCTGTCACTATTTGTTCAACATTTATAGTGGTTTGTTGAACAGAAATTTAAAATACTTTTGTATAACTTGTATACCCACAGGCCCCAGCCAGGGAGACGCCAGGTGCTTTTTTACTCACTGAAAATGAGCAAATATAACTTGCTAAAGTTTTATCACGGTCATTCTGTCATTTGCCTTGGTTTAATGATTTACAGTTCTATTCTAGACATGTAAGAGTGTGACCGCCCAACCATCAATAATATACCTTTTAACCCTGAGTTTTGACAACCAGCCAGTGGACTGAGAGCAACTAATGGAGAGAATCTAAAAACGAAATGAAGATACTTGAAGTTCACGTGTTTTCCAGCAGATGGCGCCCAATGTACATTTGATTTTACTTCTGCAGCGTTGGCATACTAGAAGAGAGGCGCTATGTTTTGCCTGTTTCTGGATAATACCTTGCAAACACCCCTACTGCAGGTGTCTCTGCTACTACTGGTACTGATATAATTGTACATTATCGCAGCATCCACCTTTGTCTGTCCTGAGCACCTTATTGTCCCAACCTTATTGTCAGAATGTGCCAGCTGCAGGAACCCGTCCTCCCTCCCTGGCCTTGACACTAAGAGAGAGAGTCCAAGTGTGCTCTTCCAACCGCATCACAAGGTTGTGTTGGAGGTTGTGGGACAGTATCACCTCTGCCACTTTGGCTCATTGCCCTGTACTTCCCACCAGCTGGGCCAGAGGCCTGAACGGCAAACCGAGTGAAGAGAAAATCTGCGCCTGTTTGTTAACAGCGAGTGGCATCTGCGGTGCAGCCACTGAGCAGCGGGTCTTTTGTGGGACGCTGCAGATGGTCTCTACCCTCACCTTGGTTTGTCTCTGAACCGTTACATAGAAAGGGATGCTATGTGTTTTGGGATCCTTTATGTTCTGCAAATGTACCAGGGATCCTTGATGTTCTGCAAACGTACGAGGGATCTTTTTGACGACGAGCTTGTGGCAGGGAATTAAAGTATGACTGATATTGAGACTAGAGGCTGTCTTTTAACAGTTTTGTTTGTGTCAGTTTGTATGTATGTCCTCAACCCTCGATGGAAGCCAGGGTAGGCCGTTCTGTGGGCAGAATGGGCAGTTCGGCCATGCCTTCTATTGTGCAGACAGACTGCAGAATGTTGCCATGCCTTCTGTTGGCATGACAGACAGCCTGAACCCATTTAGGTATGGGCATGTGTGCCCAGCTTTGGCAGAACGGGACTGAATGGGACGGCTGATTTATGCTCCGGTCCTCTGTGTCCCCACAGATGTCCCGCGGGCCATTTCTGTGCTGAGCTGGAACTGGCTACGAAGAGAGCACCGGGCAGCTGCCTTTCAGCTGCCCAGTGATCTCAAGGTACCGCTGACCATATACTTTGAGTTACGCTGTTAAGCTCAATATTAAATGATAAGAAAAATACAAATTGTTTCTTGCAGCTGTGAGTTTAACTGTTACAATGTTAGTTTTGCCACATGGGAAAGATGCTATCCACTAATAAAGTATTATTGATAATATATTTACGTGGCACTCTATGTTTAAAAAAAAATAAATACAAACTGAAAATGAGGTCTTTAAAATGTTCAAGGGTTTAGCAATCAGCAGTACATATTACATTCTTAGGAGGGGCAGAGCAGTTGTATCATTAAATAAAAAACAATTTAACTGGGTATGGCACAATACATTTGGTGCAGACAAGAAAAATGTTGACACAGTACAGTTAGCATTGACAGTGCTAAATTACGCAGAAACAATTCATAGTTAAACACAACGTGACATAGAGTAAATGCACTGCTGTCTGCATGAATGAATTATTAAAAAAGGTTACGTCTATCGAAAAGGAGGACTGCTATGGATATGTTTAAAATAAGTGAAAGTTAAATTCTGTCTGTAACATTATATTTTTAAAAAGGCCACCAAGGAGCTGGGATCAGTTAATGCAACATGTTCCCAAGCAGGGCTGTTACAGCACAAGCCACCAGTTTTACAACTTAACTAGTTGTTGCAATGTTGAATTATCTTAGCTATACACAGAAAAATTCAGTGTGGTTGGGGCTCTCAGTGGGTACCATGTCGTGTCAAGGTACCAGCCAGGGAAGAGGTGGCCACAGGACTCATCCCTGTTGTCACACACTATGGTCTTATTGGACTGGGAGTCAAGGGAACGTCACAGCTTTCTTTCAAACCTGCAACATTAAACGCTCTTTACAGCCAGTCATGGGGACTGTGGAAAATAACCATAAGTAGCTAATTAAATTTGCCTTGCATAGAAACAAATCTGTATTTCTTATCATGAAGGCCTTTACATAATGTGTGTGTGTGATACCCTATACCACACACTTTGTCTTGTGCTTAAAAAGTATGAGAAAATATCAGTGAAAACCTCTGGCTCTCATAAGGTTGGCTGCTGTTGTCCTGTTTAAAGCAGCTGGAGTCAAATCTTTGAGGCTGTTTAAGTGTTTCCTGGCAGTGATCAATTCTCAATTCAGTTTAAGGGTAATTCCCCCCGATCAAACAAATTAAATCTCAACATTGTACAAGGAAACAAACACCACAAAACATCTGGGTGTGGTACATACATTTTATGGGCATTTGTTTATGTTAATGCTGTAAGATGTGTTGCAGTTTTACAATGGTTAGGAGAACTACATTTAAGATGTCAGCTTATTGTAAGGAACAACTTGAAGTACTCCCATCTAGCAAGACCGAAGCCACAGAACTGAATGTTTCCGGAGTGTTCCTTGAATCAAGGTAAAACAGAACAAGAAGTGTTTCAATTTGAAGAGGTTTTATTTCATACAAGGTTTCACAAGAAATAAGTAAATACTATCAATTTGATAAAAAAAGAAGATGAAACTCAAAACAAAGGATTTATAACAGAATCCAGTAGAATGTTTCAAGACAAATTAATCTAATATTTACTGCGCTTAAGTGCAAGACTTTACCTTCTACTCAGAAACAACCTGAGAATTTACAATATGTAAAGAAAATTAGTCTTCATAGAAGTAAAAATAAGCATTGAGGAATGCACATTTGGAAAAGATGTTAATAATTCTGTACAGAACATGACAACTTTTGCCTACATAAGAACTTAAAGGGAATAACATTTCCTACTCAAAGAGAATTTACTTGTGGCTGTAAAAGAAGCCAGCTCATTCTCTGATCTTTAACATGAACGCAGTCTTCACACATTCACCAGGGCCGCCACAGTTTCATTTGCTCGTTTGCGCCAACATGTTCTGGAGCAACGGGGCAGCTTGAGGCGACAGCCGGGCTGAGAATGGTAACCTCTCGGTCAGCCCATCGCTCCGTTCCGTGGAAGAGGCTCAGCAGTTTGTGCCGCGAGTCGCGGAGGCTCTCGTGCGCGGACAGAAAACGCAACGTTTCTTGGAGGCACTTGGTGAACCCTTCAGCGTAGTTCAGTCCTGGAGAGGCGGCGTTGAATGACTTCGCGGGATGTAGGTTTTCTCTGAGGTAGAACACGGCCATTTCGAGGATGTCAGCTTTCTCGAGTTTAGAGCTGGGCTGATTTGCTTTTAGCTCGTTTTCAAGCAGCGCCTTTAGTTTTTCAATGCTGCTGTTAATTCTGTCTCGGCGCATCTTCTCCACAACTGGTTTTCTTAACTGAAGAAAAATAAGACGAGACAAAGTTAGAAAAAGTTTGCACAATTCACGGTGTTTATAGTTCAAGCAATTGTTTTATTATTCCAAATAATCCACGGCTACTGAGTCGTACTTACTTTGATTTTTTCTTTTGTTGTCAGTCTAACGCTGCTAACTTGAGCGGGAGCCATTGCGCTGCTGTAGTCGATCGTAATAGTCTTGTCTCGGTGTCGTCCTGCCTGTAACTGAGGGGCTTCCTGTATTTATACTCCATGGACCACATAACAGAGTGTGGGTCTGAGCCAGAGAGGGGTTTCCCACACTCGACAGCCAATGGGGAGACCCGACAAAACAAAAGGAGAGGCTTCAATTACTTCATGCCAAATTGACAGCATATTGCCTTGGAACAATAGACGTCTTCCACATGAACAGGTGGAGTGTGTGCGATAATAGAGAGCACCCGCGGAATCGTGTTGAATATTTGAAATGCTTGACCATAGCAGGACCTCCCGAGCCCCTTTTCTCTAAGACCACATTCCAAGACCACACGTTGCACCATTCACATAAAAGAGTAGACTTGTGAAAAAAGGCGGGAATTCGACTAAATGAATCTATAAGTAGGCTACTGAAGCTATTTAGGATGAATGGATTCCTGAGATTCTCTTAAATTTTCCCGCTCAAACATCATTAGGCTATTTATTAATAACATAGCCAAATCCAGTAAATCCATCGTGCATGATGATACACATTTTTAAGAAGCAGACGAAATAAATTATAACAAAATGTAAAGCAATGAAATTCTAAGTAGTCATTTGTTTTTTAAAACTGAACTCAGTTTACCTTATTTTCAATATACATTTTTTTCTCTCCAATAAACTATATGTGCGATTGCAATATTGCATTTTCTTATCTTAGATAATGGTTATAGTTAGTGATTTCCTAACCCATTTGGTAACATTTCCTAATTTCAAGTAAGGTGTTGTGTTTGTAGGACAAAATGTAATACAAAGTCGGTGAAAAATAACAGCCAACGCAACTAATTTCTTAACTGGAGTTATGAGAATTGATAGCGGATGAAGAGAACTTGTATGAACATGATACTTCTCCAGATGGCCCTTTAGTGAACAGGATACTAAAAAGAAGTCCACAGCTAATGCGCCATTGAACACGGCACACTTCTATTGTACTCCTATTGAATATCTGGTGTGGGAAAGTTTGGGCTCCGAGATACTTAGTTGAAGACATCCGTCAAGTCAAAAGCGCAGCTGGCTTTTGCGCGCGGGAATCTTTTTAAATGCGTGCTGGCTGCTGTCTTCAAAGGCAAACGCCAACCACGTTTTTTAAAACGAAAGTCTTTGCAGTACAACCGCAGCCGCCTACATGCATTTTGCACGATCAAACAGTGTCATCATAAGACGAACAATTGCCATTACATTTCAAAAGTAACCGTTGAACTACATTAAATTCGTTCGAAAAGGATAGTATTCACAGCAATGTTCTTTCTTTTGAGAACGACCCTTTTTTTACAGCCTGACTTCAAACGACTTTATTATTATTATTATTATTATTATTATTATTATTATTATTTTATTAATGTTGTTGTTATGATTGTTATTTGTGTTATTATTATTATATATGTGTATATACACACACACACTTGTATATAGGATTCACAATTACTCAAAGGATTATTTAAAATGTGCGTGTTCCTCAACCTGAATTTTGTTTCCCACACTTACTTTTCTTACCCCCTCGCACCATGACGCACGGTAAAGGCACAATGCATTCTTGGCTTTCTGCTAAATAGGCTTTGACTCTAGTGTTCAGTGATGGCAGCTCTCACACAGAGAGGCAGGTGCTTGGTGTCACATGCAGTGAACATCCGTGCAGCTTCACCCACGCAGGACCTGGGAAATGCCTGACCTCTGCTTCGAACACTGCAGTTTCCTCCTCCTTGTAAACTCTGCTCAATGACATTCCAGTGTCACATGATCACAAAGGAGACAGACAGAGAAAGTTTAGGCGGGAAAATGCCTGTGCGGATTGCCTTCTACCTTCTTTGATACCCTTTTTAGCAGATTGTGACTTATAGTGTGCATATGATCGGGGCAAAGTGGCTGAGAGATGGAGGTGTTTGTTGATCTGATCTTTTCCACTGAGTTATAAACAACTTATTTAAAGTTATCATTGCATAAAGAGCACATTAAATAGTTTCTGATTTCTGATTTACCTACACTTGTTAAATGCCGTTATTGATAATATGTCAATAACAAAACTAGCATAACGTCGAAGAATAGTTGACATTTAAGGCTCACACTTCCTTTGAATACCAATAATACCATTACTTTCACTAGTTAGTTATCTCAAGCATAACTAACCAAAAGCTCAAGACCATGTCATTTTTTTAAAGATTATGTTGACCTCCATCTACCTATGTCCCTTTTCTGAGGTGTGCAGCGCGGGAATTGGCTTGGCTGGCGCAGCGGAGGTCCAGATGGCCGATTGAGGGAGAGACACAACGGGCGCTGGCGGGAGGCGGGGGCACACTTGTTTTGAGCTGAGATGAATGGAGTCGGCGTGTGGGAATGAAGAGCGGACCTGAGCTCTCACACGTTCCTTGCTGCGGTGGAAAGGGGCTTACTGGCAGTGTTTAAACAGGAGGGCAGCTGGGACCTCCGCTACAGAGGCTGTTTATGGAGGGGTCTCAGAATGGAGAAGGTCTTTTTTTTCTTTTTTTCTTTCTTTTTTTCTCCCTCCTTGTGAATGAAGAGAACGTCTACCTTCCAATGCCAAAACAATGTCTTTTCAACAGTGCAGTGTGTCCCCTATTCACATTTATAAAGCCAAGCACACTCTGAGATCAAAAACAGTGAGGAGGAATGTTTAGGGATGTTTTCCCTCTCAAAACGACATCTGGCATCGGCTTCCACATACACATGTGAGAGAACATTTTAACAGTCTTCTTTTCCTATTATTCATTTTTCTCATTATTACTTATATTTATTTAGTCTGTTATTTAATTAGTAATTATCAGTACTATTCTAGAAAAATGGTAACAGGCTTATAAGTTAAATTTAAATAGTAGTAGTTATAGCTCATGAATGATAATAACAAAGTCGTTTAGAAGAGCTACACATTTTTAATTTTCTTCGTCCGTTACGGAGCTTTACTTCAGAGCCAGGTGTGGGGAGCAGGTATTGGTGTACACCTCCAATCAGTGAAATCCCCGGGGGAAAGGGAAGGCAGTGTGATCACAAATAGATTAGTGGAGAAGTGTTGAGAGTGGCAGGTGATGTGAACTAGGCAGAGTGCGAACACACACGCACGCGTCCAGGGGTACGCCGGTGCCTCAGATCTGAGCAGCAGGATGAAAGGGGCTTCTGTTAGGAGGGGGAAGGGGGTGTTGGGGAAGGCAGGGGGGGGGTTCAGCTATATTGACTGGAGGACGTGTGAGTCGGAGTCTGCCTAAGTTTCCCACACTATCCAGCCATTCATCACTCTGGATTCTCAGGGGGAAGAACAATGGAAGTGTGCCTACACTAAAGGGGCTGGATAATTGCGTTTAATTGATGTTGCCAATAAGAACATCTGTGTGTGTGTGTGTGTGTGTGTGTGTGTGTGTGTGTGTGTGTATGTGTGCATGCACACGTGTGTATGGGGGTGACAGCATAAAGAAAAACTAGCGGGAAATTTAAATGAGTAAATGTATGTGGTCGAATATTTGACATTAATATATAAAATATTTGAGATGGTTTATATAGACATTTACTTTGCTCCACATTAAACATGAAAGGTACTGGTAATATCTGACGATGGGCATTTTTGCCAGGCTTGTCTATATGGTTTTAATGACCAATATAAAGTAGCAACGGTCTCAAACGCTCCTTATCTGTCTGGGGTGTGTCTGATTAAGTTTGGGTCATTCCCAGGTAATAAAAATGCACGTGCAGTTTATCAGTTCATAAAGCTGATATCTAAAGACAGTTCCCTCGGTGAAACAGCATGCAGCCAGTTAACCATGAAATAA